>PDHP01000121.1:58193-108166 GCA_003339455.1 Ophiocordyceps camponoti-leonardi (nom. inval.) | reverse complement strand
GCCCGCGAGGAGGGAGGCACACACACAGACACAAAAACCCCCCCACCCCCCACGCGACCCCCCCCGCCGCCCCGCCTGCTCGCCCCCCCCCCCCCCCCCCCCCCCCCCCGGTCCCCGGTCCTTGGTCCCCCGGTCCCCGTCCCCCGTCCCCCGTCTCCTTCATGTCACGTCACGTCACGTCACGACACGACAAGGATGATTTGTGATTTTCTCACAACTACGAGTTTTTACTCACGACTTATTATAAAATATATCGCTCTTTCACGGCCCTCTTACTTACTTGACTATATATGTACTATACATATGTACATATATACATAGGCTCTCTCTACCCGTATAAAGAAGCTTTTTTTTTTCTCTTTCAAAACCGCCAAGATGAACCGGAGGCCGAGGACACAAGGGAGATCCCAGCTCTCTCTCTCTCTCTCTCTTCTCTCTCTCTCCCTTTTTTCCCCCCCTCGTCCCGCTCGCTCGTGCGGACCGGACCCTCTCCCTCCTCTCCCTTCCAAGTTCCCAACCTCGATAATTTTTTTATAGTAAAATCGACCACAAAGCCTGATCCTGGTCCTGGTCTTGATTCTACATAGGTCCTCTTCATATGTACAATGTAAAAGTATGTACATACACATGCTGGTCTCCTCGTTCTAATCCTGGTCATGCTCGCATCGTATGTACATACATACATACATACTTACATACCTACTACCTATCCGGGTTGCAGCCTAGAATGCCGCTTCGGGGCCCGGCACTGATGAGTGATGATTGCGAGTGAGTGAGTTCTGTTTTCGTTCTCTCTCCCTCTCTGCCTCTCTCTTACCCCCCCCCTCTCCATCACTACCCGTAGTTATTACTCTCTCTCTCTCTCTCTCTCTCCCCCTCTCGCGTGGGGGGCAGCTTGCCGTGCCGTCGAAAGCCACGGCACGCTTCCCGCCTACCTACATCATACATACATACGGATACATATGTATACTCCGTATACGAACAGATAGATGATGATTAATCTCTCACATCATGTTATATTATCAGTATAATGATCATCAATCATCCGAATCAACGGCCGGCCGGCCGGGTAAAATGGAGTATGTATGTACTACCTACTCTGTACGGACAACACGTTATTTCCGAGTATAGATGGCGAGCGTCCAGAACGTCAGGCGTACCAACCAACCTACAGGCTACCGTTACATACAGTCATACACACACATACACACACGATGAATCGATACGAGCTCGACCTAGCTGTCCTGTATCCGTACATGTATGTATGTATGTTGCCATTGCTATGTATGTATGTATGTATGTATGTATGTATGCGTGTAGGCAGGTATTCAGAAGCCTAAAGGCAGGGAGGTTTGAAAAATGTCTGTCTCTCTGTCTGTCCGTCTTCTCGTCGGCTACGAGCCGTTGATCCCCTACTTTCGGGCGGAAGCCTGCCTCTTCTTCTCGTTCATTGGTATTATTATTCTTCCATCTTTCCCCTTTCCGCCTCTCTCTTGGACCATCAGCCGGTGACAACGTATTTACCTATATATATCTCATAGGTAGTAAGTAGATAGGCTTGTCTACCTATTATATGTCTGAAAGACGGGGAGAGCAGCAGCAAGAGCAACAGTCAAGACAAATAACAGCAGTCTCTTTGATCGACTGCTACTGCTGCTATAGTTGCAGTTGTCATAGTTGTTGGTTGGTCGTACATACGTCGAAAACCTGCATATAATAATCCCGCTACGGGGGGGGCGGTCGAAACAAGACGGAGGGAAAAGAAAGAGTTAGTCTCGGTATATTACTCCTTTCGACGTCTTGCATGAACGCCTCTCTGTTTGAAACGAGTTAAACAACCCATGCATACATACATACTATCCGTATATGAAAGAGGATAGCACCCTGTAGGCTTTTGCTTTGCTTTCGGAAAGCTCGTAAGCCACCACACGAAAGGGGAAAGGGGAAGGGGAGAAAGAGAGGACGAGAAAGGAGAGGGGGTGGGTGGGTGAAAGCAGCCGGAGAAATGGTGATTGGCCGTCCATTATTGGTTAGTATATATATCAAAAGTGAGAGTGAGAAGCGTGTATCCGTGCATGTATGTATGTATGTGTAGGTATGTATACGGACATGTAGTAGGTAGGACCGTAGGAGACAGGTCTGTGTGTGTGTGCTCTCTTGCTGTCATCATCGGGCTGCGGAACGGATAGACAGAGGTGTGTGTGTGTGTGTGTGTGTGTGTGTGTGTGAAGTGAAGTGAGGTGAGGTGAGGACTCGAACGAGCGGGCCTTTCCCGTGCTGACATGACAAGAGAATGCCGGGATGAAAGCACGTGTATCGGCTGAGTGCATCATCTCCTCCTCCTCCTCCTCCTCCTCCTCCTCGTCCTTGTTCTTGTGCTTCTTCTTCTTCTTCTTCACTCTCCTTTCTTTCTCGATCTGATGAACAACAACCGCATCGAGGCGCCCGGGAAGGCCGTCGAAGACGACACGGATCGCCGTTACGGCCCCCGCTCTCCTCATCGGGACGGGAATGAAACAGATAACTAGATAGAGAGAGAAAGGGAAGGGGGGAGGGGGAGGGGGCCGCTGGGTGGAAGATTCTTTGGTCGAGCGGCGGACGGAGCCGGGCGGCCGGCAGCGTCTTAGATAGAGAAAGGGTGGTGTATGGTGTGGTGTGGTGTGGAAGAGCAGGCGGCCGATGATAAGAAAGGGTGTGTGAGTGTGTGTGTGTGTGTGTGAGAGAGAGAGAGCCTTGCATCATTACATACATCTCCTTGCCCTGTCCGGTCAGCGTCTTGCGGGACAAGCATACATAGGTGCATCATACACCATACGGGCATCAGTACATACTGTACTTTCAAGGATACTACTATCCCGTCATAGTATGTATCCGTATTTCACTGCTTGTTGATTTGATGACTCTTGCATGGCTTACTACGGAGGCAAAGAAAGAAACGAAGAGGAAGAGGAAGAAGAAGAAGAAGAAGAAGAAGAAGACCACCAGCCTCTCGGCCTTTTCCCCTTTCCCCGGTTCCTCGCGTGAACGTCGACGGTGGCGGATAGGTGCTTGTCCGGGGGGGGGGAAAGAGAGGGGACCAACAGCGTCAACCGTGCTGAAAAAAAGACGTTGAAGAAAGAAAGAACTGAAGAAACAAAGACGACGACGACGACGACACCCTTCTCGACTACCTATCATATCAAGGATGACATCGTTGACCAAGGGTCTTCTATCCGTACACGGATACTGTCTACCTCTGGTCCTCTGGGGACGTTGACCGTAGCAGTATCATATGTAAGCAGACGGACACACCCCCTAGCAAATAGCCGAAGCAGGTATCCGTAGCGTAGCCGTTACCGCCCCCTTGCGCTCCCGTAGCCCTTGTGTATAGTGTAGCCCGTAGTAGTAGCAGCCCGTAGTAGCAGCCCGTAGTAGCAGCCCGTAGTAGGGAGGTACCTAGCCGCTGTAGGACAACTTAAGGAACGGCTTTGACAGATGGAGCTTACTAAGGGTCTCTCACCCCGATTCCCAAAGCCCAAGCTTCCCCCCAAGGCAAACACAACGGCTTTTTTTTTCTTCCCTACCCTCTCTCTCCTTCTCCCGCCTCACTTGCAATCCTCCGTACCTGGTATTTTCTCTCACAACACTGATCCCGACTTGCTCTCTCTCTCTGTCTCTCTCTGCTTGTGTGTCTGCGCGCGCGCGCCCTCTCTCCTCTCACACAACCTCGTCTGCCGCCTTCCGACGCCAACCCCCTCCTCCTCCCCCGGGTCTCGGCCGACTTTACTCTCTCTCGCCTCACCCTTTTTTTTTCCCCACCCCTCCGAGAGTACATACATACAAACAAGCAAACAGACAACAGAGAAGACAAGAAGAAAAAAAAGGAAAAGAAACATCTTTTAATACCTACAGGCGGAGAGGAAGGAGGAGGGAAGAGAGGGAAAGACAAGAAAAAAAAAAGAAAGGGGGGAGGTCTTTCTTCGTCGAAAGCTTCCCAACCTCATCTCTTCCTCCTTGTTTTTCTCTCCGCTCCATCATCCTTCCCGACAAGATCAGTACGGAGAGAAGAGAGGGAGAAACACAATAGATCAGAAAGAAAGAAAAAACAGCCATGGCATCCTTCTTCTCCAACCTCTGGAACTCAATCTTCACCCCAGGGCCTACCCCAACCCTGATGCGCGCCACGAACATCACCTTCGCCCTCCTACAGCTCCTCCTCGGAGCCCTGCTCATCGCGACGGCGAGCCTCCACTTCGCCGCCCTTTCCGTCCTCTGCGCCGCCCTGTGGGCTTCCATCAACTGGTTCGTCGCCGAGTTGGAGCGCGGTAAACAGTCGTCTTCTTCTTCTTCTTCTTCTTCTTCTTCCACCTCTTCCTTCTCAGCCTCCCGCTCTTCTCGACTGCAACAAGACCAACAACAACAAGAACAACAGCCGATGAAGAAGAAGAAGAAGAGGAAGCATGACTCCGTCGACGATAGTAGCGATACCGAAGTCGAATCTTCCTCCGTCGTCGCTTTCACTACCGCTCAGGACGTTGGACCAGTCGCTGCCGCCGCCGACGATGATGACGACGACGACGGATTGCGTCAGAGGTCCCTTCATCGTCATGACCACCACCACCACCACCAACATCATCATCATCATCAACCCATCTCTCCCCCCCCTCCTCTCGACGGCACCTCCCAGTCCAGCGTCAGCACCGAAGACGAGTGGGAAAAGGTCTCGGGTACCAACAGCGAGAAGAGCAGGCGGAGCAGCTGATGGTCTCTCATCATCCTCCTTTCCCCCTTTTTTTTTCTCTCATCTCCTCTTCTCTTGCTTTCTCTTTGTCTCCTTTACTTCCTTTGCTGTATCCTGGTCACGACATCATCACCTTGTTGCATGGAACATCATCTCCCAGTTTGACAAGAGACACCTTTCTCTCTCTCTCTCTCTCTCTTTCTACCCTTCTTCTCCTTCTCTTTTCTCTGTATGAGCTTATGACATGACGAAGCCCGGTGTTGGAGTTGGTGATGGGATTACTAAATTGATACCACGGTGTTGGACATGCTGCTGTCCCTCCCCGCTGTCAAACAGACAATCGAACCAAAAACAGCTGTATTCCTTTTCACGCTCTTGAGATGGATGAATCCACGTCCCCTGGTGTCCGTCGAAAGGAATCACCTTGTAGATGATAAGGTAGCTCCCGTCGTTCCCAGCGAAGAAGAAAAAAACAAGCGCACATAGTAAAACGCTGGAGACCGGCTCCATAGCTGCCCCTGATTCTGAAAGAGAGGCCAAAAAAAAAGGAAAAGATCGCCCGCTCTGCAGAGAGAACAAGAAAAGAGTCGAAGAGCCGCGCCGCGTCAAACCTTCTATCGTCTAGAATTAAAAAAGAAAAAAAGGGAAAAACAGGAAAGAAGAAGAAGAAGAAGAAGAAGAAACAATTCGTCCTAGAGCAGCTTCAGCTTGCGGGTCGCAAAAGCGGCCACGACGGCGCTACAGGCACCGATGAAGAGACAGACGGAGATGGCGCTCGGCCCCGACGACCCGCGACGGCGGCGGCCCTCGTCATCATCGCCCGCCGCCGTCGAACCATCGGACTTGCTGCCACCCGGCTCCAAGACGGCAAAGACGATGGAGGCGATGAAGGCGCCGACGAACTGCGGCATCGTCGTGTAGACGTTTAGGATGCCCAGGTAGATGCCCGACAGCTCGGCCGTCGACGACTTTCCCCCCGGAGCAGACGGCGTGACGGAGCCGGTCTCGAGATGGGCGTTGTCGTCGTTGTCGTTGTCGTCGTCGTCATCGCGATTGTCGTAGTCACGCGCGCCGGAAACGTTGCGCAGCTCCATGTCGCCGGGCAACGGCCGGTACGGGCTGCTGCTCATCTTGTTGACCTCGACGCCGAGCAAGGCTGGAGGTGCCCATGTGGCCATGGTCCACGGCCTAGAGCCCAGGGTCCCAACCCCCCATAGAAATCAGCACCGTTGTCATCCGTCGCCTGAACAAAACAGGGGGGGGAACAAAAACTCACAGGGCGCAGAGACACATGAGAAAGGTGGCGAAGCGGAAACTGGCAGCGAGCGGAGCAAAGGCCATGGACGCGGCGAAGACGACGTGGCCGCACATCCAGGCCGTCACCAGATCCGGCCTCCTGTCGCCCACGGCACCGAGGAGGCGAGCGACAGCCGGAGACGGTCTCGGCGTGAACCGCTCGTCCTCAGGCGACCGGATGAGTATCGGAAGGACAAAAGCGCCGACAAAGGTGATGAAGGAGTAGATGAAGAGCGAGGTGCTGCCGATGCGGCCCATGTCGCCGACCCTGTCACCATCGTCGGCGGTCTTGGCCTCCTCGGCGGGCGCGTCGTATCGGAAATAAGTCTCGCCCACCCAGGTGGTGCTGTAGAAGAGGAAGGGGAACCATCCGATCCAGGCCCAGAACTGGGCCCAACAGATGGCCTGGATGCGAGGGCTAAGCCGGCGCAGGGTGCGAAAGACTTGATGCAGCACGTCCGCCATGCTCTTCCGCCTGGCGCCGACAGGCAGCACGAGAACGGGCTCCGTGACGGCCCAGCAGGTCAGAGCGGTGGAGGCGAGCATGGCCCAGGCGGCCATGACGGTCAGCTGCTGAAACTGGGCGTCGCCGAGGGTCGTGCCGAACAGGGAGACCAGGTCGACGGAGCCTGCGGCGTAGCCGATGACGTGGCCAATGGCTGCCATTCTGCTCCCTGGAGAGGTCGTCGTCCGGAGAGGTCAGCAGGAGCAGATACGATGGGGGGGCGTGTAGAGAGATACAGAGAGGGAGGGAGGGAGAGAGGGGGAGAGAGACGCACACCAGGCGGCGCCCGTCTGCTGCTGCTCGAGCGGAAGCGTATCGACGACCAGACTCCTCGCACACGACTGGACTACCCTCACCAAAGATTCCAGGGGATGTCAGCCAAAGGAAGGAATGCGTTTGGGATTGATGATGATGATGAAGAAGAAGAAGAAGGAGAAGAAGAAGAAGAGAACGGACCAACATTGAGCGCAAAGTCAACGACGTAAATGGTCAAGACAGCCAGCCCAATCGTCAAGCCCAAGCCTCCAGAAGCCCAAGCGACGATCTCGCGAGTGAAGCCCAGGACCAGCAAGCCGGCAGCGACGACGACGGCGCCTCCGACCATCAGCGGCCGCCTCCGACCCCAGCGGGAAGAGTTCTCGTCCGCGACGACGCCGATGACGGGCTGCACCACCAGGCCGGAGAGCGGGCCGGCGATCCATATCAGGGAGGTGTTGCTCTTGCTCAGGCCGAGCTTGAGGAGGTAAGGCGTGCAGTCTTTTCCATGCTATATATTAGAAGAAAGAAGATGGGGGAAGAAAGATGAAAGGGGAAGAAGAAGCAGACAAAGAAGAGGAAGAAGACGAGCAGGGAAAAGGGGGTTCACAAACAGGTGAGCTCAACGCCCCAGACGATGCTATCAAAAGTTAGTTCAAGCCCAAGCCAAGTCAGTCAAAGCAGCTTCTTCTCCTTCTTCTTCTTCTTCTTCTTCTTCTTCTTCTTCTTCTTCTTCTTCTTCTTCTTCTTCTTCTTCTTCTTCTTCTTCTTCTTCTTCTTCAGCTCTCGTCTCTTCTTCTTCTTCTTCTCCAATATCCCATGCATCTCCAGCCGTCAAGCCAAGACAAGCCAAGCATCATCGGTAGAACAAACCAAAACAATAAGAAAAAAAAGCAACAGTAGAAGAAGAAGATGAAGAAGACAAAAGAAAAAAAGAAAGCAGATAGATAAGGTAGACAGATCGTAGGTAGGGAACTACCTAGGTAGTAGGTAGGTAGGTGAAAAGACTCACGTGATGCCAATGGCAGCAAAAGACAGCAGCACCATCCTCATCGCCTCGCTGCTCCCCTTCACCGACGGCTCTCCCACCAGCATGCTAGGCGCCGACATGATCGTGGCCTAGGTACTACCTACTAGGTTGGTAGGTAGGTAGGTACCAGTAGCCTATAGTCCGTCTCCCCCGTTGAAGACGCGAACAGGGAGAGAAGTCTCTCGATGGAGGTAAGGTGGATAGTACCTTGGTAGGCAAGCAGAGCCAGATAGGTAGAGCGAGAAAAGGTAGGTAGTCAGTCTGTAGGTGAGCAGAGCAGATTACTGACTTGATGTGTGGGCATCCAGCTAGTAGGTAGGTAGCCAGCCGCCTGGTGCGCGCCCTGCCTGCCTGCCTTGCCTGCCTTGCCTGCCCGCCACCCCGGGGCGCGGCGCACCCCCGAGCTACTTGCTGCTGACACTGGCCGCCGCGCGCCTTGACCCGGACTGACTCGTGGCGTCCAATCTGAGACATCTGAGACTCTTGCCCGCCGGCCTATTACCAGTAGATAGATAGATACCTAGCTACCTACGGTCTACGGAAAAGGATAGGTTGCGGATAGGAGTATCTAGACTTGTTGGTCCGTTTTTATTCTCGTCCTTCAACTGACGAAACTCAATCACATCTCGCACCTCGACAGGCACAGAGAAACGCCGAAAATAAAGTCTTTATCATGCCAAGAGAAAGAGGGAGAGAGAGAAAAAGAGAAAGACAGAGAGGGAGAGAGAGGCAAAGATAGGATAGATTGGGGTGGAATAGAAAGACAAAAAGAGACCGACGGAGGCAGCTGAAGATCGTCGTCAGGATATAAGGTAGCCTCTCTTGCGAGACAACTAAACAAGAGCGGGAAAAGAAAAAAAAAAAAGGGCCAGAGAAGAAAAACAGGTCCCAAGGAAAATCAAATGGAAAGAAAACAAAGCGTTCATAGCAAAGACCATGGAAACGAAGACGCCTTTTCCTTTGCCTGTGTGTGTGAGTCTCTCTCCCCCCCCCCCCCCCCCCCCCCCCCCCCCCCCCCCCCCCCCCCCCCCCCCCCCCCGACTCTCTCTTTATACAACCTTAAACCCCCTTTACCGTCCCGTGCTTCTGCCTCACGAATCGGCCAGCTTGGCAAAGTGCTTGGACCATATCCATCCCACCCGGTTCGTCGCGTCGTCTTGGTTCTTAGCCAGCCAGAGCTCGCCTTTTTCGGCGACCACGTCAAATATCTACATTGCCGTCGTCAGTCTTGAAACTTAGGTAGGCACTGTGCATCCAGACTCACCTCGCCAGCCTGATAGGTCAGGTACGGATAACCCGCTTCGTGCTTCGTCGTAGAAATGTTGAACTCAAAGAGAGAGGCCGCGAGCCACAAGACCCTGTAAGCGTCCGTCCGCTCGCGAGAAGACGCCCGCGACGATCGCCGGCTGTCCTCGGGCCCGTCAGGCAGCGGGAGCGCCGAGTGGAACATGTTGGAATATCTGCGGCTCTCTACCGATGCCGATGCCGACGCCGACGCCGACGCCGCTGCCGCCGCCTGACTGGAGTGACACGTCGTGCTCGAGTCGCGCTGCTGCGCCTGGTTTGTCGACTCCAAGCTCCGTCGCGGCGGTAAGCCGCTCGAGTCGATGCTCCGACTGGTGCTGGGCCGCGTCGACGTCGCCCCGGTCCGCGAGCTGCTCACCATGTCGGGCGACCGTGGCGAAGCCTGCTGCGTGTGGATCCCCGAGTAATAGTCCTTGTAGTAGTACTGATGCGGCATCCCGCCCCCGAGACCTGGGCTCCCCGCGCTCGGAGACATGGTGAGCGATCCGCTGCGGCGCTCGCCAAAGTCCGGAGTGGGCAGGATCGGCGCCGCGTCGCCGTTGATCGAGAGCACGCGCCCGCGCGCCCGCACCGCGCTGTCTTCCAAGTTGGCCGACGCCGAGTGCGACAGCCGACCCCGGGACGCCGGATTCAGCATGCCGATCCCGCTGAGCTGGTCGCGCACGTACGGGTGGTCTCGCTGGAACGTCGATACCACCTCCTTGAGGTCCGGCATCTCGCCGCAGTCGCCCAGCACCGTCTTCATCTTCTCCTTCCAGATGTCGTACCAGTTCGCCTGGATGTTGACAAAGTTGCCCAGGCAAATGTTGCCCACCTTCTCCGTCAGTGCCGACAATACCGGAAGCTCCTTCTTGAGCGTGTCGTTGAGCGCCTCGTACTGCTCCACGAGCTCCCTCAACTTGGGGTCCGCCGTCTTGCCCGAGCGCTTCAGCTGCTCCATCCGCTCGTAGTCCAGACGCCGCTTTTGCCGCTTCTTCATCGCCAGCGAAGGGTTGCCGTAAGCCTTGATGACCAGCTCGAACGGTTCGATGACGTGTTTCCGCACTTGTGCCAACTGCTGAGTGTTAGCGAATGCCCCTGTACCCTCGGAAAACTTCCCCCCATCTCTCCCCCGTCGCGAGTAGCTGGATACTTACGTGCTCCTCCAGCGCCACCTTTTCCAGGTCCCGCACCGAGATGTTGAACTGAACCCACTTGCTCTCGAGCTCCGGATAGTTGCCCGGCTGAAAGCGCATGACGAGCTCGATCGACGACAGGTACTGGAGGAACTCGTGCACGTACGCCGCTACTTGTCGCGTGTAATACTCGACGTCGCGGAGCACCACTTGAAGCCTGAGATAGTCGTCTCCGAACTTCTCGTTGAGCTTGACGTATTCTTGGTCTTCACGGGGCCGGTTGGTGGAGGCTTGTAGCTTGTCGACGCGCTTGCCGAAAGCACGCGCAAAGCCGGCCTTGACGTCAGATTCCTTACGTTTCCTGCCGACGATCTGGCCGACCAGCTCAAAGTTCTTCTTGGTCCGGTTGATCTCGATGATGGCCGTCTCCAGAGAGTCCTTGGCCGCCAAAAGCGCCTCTCGGTCAGGGTGGTCCGACGGCGTGTGCTGAAGGAGCGTGACGATCAGGTTTGGATACTTCGTGATCCGCTGCATCGGCTTGATGAGCAGAGAATCGAGGTCCCAAGCAGCCGTCAAGTCCTTGGCCACTTCGTTGCACTCGTTCAGCCAAACCTTGACGGTGGCGTCTTGCTGGATCTGGATCAGCCGCTTGGCAGCGTGATCGCTGTTGCGGAGGAAGCCCTCGTGCGCTAGCCTCATGCTATCCACATTGCTCTGGAAGACGGGCCCGAGACAGGTCGCGCGATCTCTGCTGTCCTGCGGGTTATCGCCGTGGCCTCGTTCGGACGCTTGAGAGTCTCCCCTCGCCAGCGAACCCCTCCCTCCGACCGGGACGTAGACCGAGGCTACGGCGGCTTTGAGCTCTCGGAGGAACTGCGTGTGGAAGTGGATGATCTCGTCGCTGTTGCGGAAGATCAGCTTGACCGTCTTCGAGTCCAGTTCCGGGCAGGCCTCTGCGGTGCCCTTGTAGATCTCTTCGACGATGTTCATGTCGCGCACAAAGACCGCCTCGGTGTCGATCAACTCCTTGATGACGTTGCGTCGTTGAACGAGGCGATGGCGCTCTTTGCTGTCGCTCTCCTGCATCGTCGACGGCTTCGTGCCGCCGTCGGTCATGGAGCCGTTACTAAAGCGCACATCGGGAGCCTCCGTAGTCGGTAACGCCATGTCCATGGACTGAGGCGTCTGGAGCGGTGATGCGAATTCGTCAATCTCCTTTTCCGAGCTGACGACCGTGCTTCCATAGTAGGACTGGTCGTAGAAGATGCTCGACGTTCTCGAATCGAGGGCGGAGCCCGACACCGAATTCGGGATCGGGGAAGGCTCGTGTTCCGACGGTGGCAGGAAAGAGAGGCTGACGCTGGCAACAGACGAAAGATTCGGCACGAAGAAACCGTCGCCGGTTTCCACTTCGGGCAGACGCGATCGGATTGCTTGGGTCGACGACGATGATTTTGAATCGTCCAGGCCGCGGGTGCTGGGTGTATGATTCGTATCCGCGAGGGACGTACGGCTATCGCGGCCGCGCGTATTCGACTCAAAGATGGTTACATGGCCGAATGACGGTGAATCGGGTCGGCTGTGCATCGTGGGAGACTTTGCCGGGTCGGAAGGGTCCGTGCTATCGATCGAGAAGTCTGTCCATGTAGATTGCTGGCTCAGCCTATCGTCCTGCAGCAGGCGAGGCGGCACGACGAGGCCGGAAGAAGGGTTGGCAGTGTCTCGACGTTGGCTCCGCTCCGGGCCCTCGCCGTTGTCCACGGCACCCGCATCCGACGACGTGCAGGTAGACGCACATTCAGACGACGGCTCGTCGAGGCCGGAGTTGGTCTGGCCAAGCCTTGCGTCTTCGTGCTGATCCGTCTCCTCGGTGCAGGCATCTGTGACGTCGTCATCTTCCTGTCGAGGGTAACAGTCGCCGCGCGAGGCGACTTCGAGGTCAGATCCGCAGTCTGACACGTCGTGCTCGTCTTGTAGAAGCTCTAGCCGAGGAAATGGTACTGTCGCCGAGCTCTCGACTTCCTCGATCTCCTCCTCCGGAGCCGGCAATATGCTAACGACGGCGCCGAGTGCCTGGTGTGCGGAGAGTGTCTTCTCCAGGCTCATTGGCTTGCTGTCGACGATATCGTCAGCCGCCGGCTCAAATGTGGCGTCTTGTCCTTCATCAGGCCGCTCCGCATCTTGCAGCGTCCGGGCGTTCTGTGAATCTTGCTCCGAGGTGTCGGACTCTTCATCAAAAGGATACTGGTACGCCGCGTGAGCTTGAGCCGACGTCGCATGTTGCGGGCTCGACGGCTCCGCGATCGTGATGTGAATGTCCAAAGGCGACTGGGCTTGGATCGGAGGATTCGTCTGCGGGTCGACATCGAACTCAGTGGTGTCTGAAGCCCCAGATGCGGCAGACAACGGCTGATTTCCCGTTTCTGACGGGGAGCTGAAGACGGGAAAGCTCCCGGGGACACCCAGTGTGGGCGAGTCGACCTCGTCTGCTGGTTGCGGCGTCGGGACCGCGTCGGCCGGCTCGAGCGTCGTGCAAACAGCCAGGGGTGGGCGAGTAAGAGAATCGGCGAGAGTTTGTGGCAGGGGTTGGGCCGCTGCGTCGGCGCTGAGTTGCGCCTCGAGGAACTCAGCTGGCTGTTCCGTTGGTTGTCTTGGCCGACGTTCCGAGGTGTTTTCCTTGTAAGCATCGGGACCCTCCGACAGCGCGCGAGGAGCCACATCAGCATCGATGCGAGATTTCGCCTTGGCGGCAGCAGCAGCCTCCAAATCCCGGCGTTTCTTCTCCGCCGCCGCAATCTGACGCGCCTCTAGGGCCTCGCTCTCGCGGATGGATTTGCTGTACGCCAGCCGGATGTGCTCCCTCCTCTGCTCAAAATCGATGGGACCGATGGATATCTTCCGGCGCCGTACAGCCTCCTCGTTGGTGCGCGAGGGGCCATTGGGGAACGGCCCCAGGCGAGATGCCTGCGCATCCATCTCTTGCTTTCGCGAGCCGGCCACGGACACGGGCAGTCGCGGCCGCGAGCTTCTCAGCGGCAAGGACTTGGTCGGAGGCGCGGCAGAATGGATTCGCGCGAGACTGTCGGGTGTAACCAGGGCGTGTGGAGACGGCTTCCGGACTTGCGACGATGTCCTGGTTCGAGTTGACGGATGGGCGGTCGAAGGGGTGGCGATGGCACCGATGCCCGATATCCTCCCGCTCGCCAGGGAGCATTTGACGGCCGTGGGCGAGTTGGAGCGGGTGGAGGTCGGGCTCGTCGAGTTGACGGGGCTGGTCAACAATCGAACGGAGACGGGCAGCCTGGACGCGGATGACGAATGACCGAGGCCTGCGGTGGATGGCGTTCGGGGAAGCGGCTTGCAGGAGAAACCGACGCACGTGAGCGGCGCCGAGGCATCGCTGCGTGACCGCGCGTGAAACCTCGATCGGACGCCCGGCGGAACGAGAGAGGCGCTCTGCAACGCGTCGACCGGGCGATGACAGCTGCTGCTCGGCGAGGACGAGTCGGAGTCAGGACCTGAAAATCGGCGACGCGGTGCGGGGACGTTGGAATCAGACGCCTTCCGCGGCCGAGCGTGTTGGACGCCGAAGCCCGCAATTGATGTACCACAGTGGTCCGGGCCGATCTCGCCAAACAACAGCGCGGTCGATCGCGAGGTGACGGCGGGTGGGGAAGGCGGTTGACCTGGCAGGGTTCTATGCTGTAACTGTGTCATGGACTTGGATGTTGTGGGTTTGCCATTGATCGAATTTCGGGGCCTGCCAATGCGGCTCGCAAATGACTGCGAGCTGCCAGTTGGGGCCGTGGATTTCTGCCGTTGCACTCGCGCGGCCGAGGGCGAGTCGTTTGCCAGCGGCGTGGCCGTCGTCGAATCTAGCAAGCTTCCGACACGCAACTTAGGCGTGCCATTGGCGGCGAGAGGACGTGTCGTTCGGATGGGCGGCGGGGCTCCCGGCCGCAGAGGCGCTCGAGGCAGGGAAGGAGAGGCAGAGCCGTTCTGATCAAAACGCTTTTTGAGGTCCTTGACGCTGGGCTTGCCAGTCGGAGCTCTGGTCAAGGTAGGACCTGACGATTTGCCGTCCAAGGGGTTCGAGACAGAACGGGCGGCGGACCTCGGACCGCCATCGACGGGACTTCTCATGTCGGCGGCGAGAGGGATAAGAGATGAATGGTAGGCGGGCGAGGACGGCGCCATGTGGCGGATGTCTGTCTCCAGCTTGAGGGCCCGCTGCTGGCTCAGGTAAAAATCGTCTGGAGAGGCAGCATGATGAGGATGGTGGACGGGGTTCGAGTCGGATACTTCGTGGTTGGATTCGTCGGAGTCTTGATGAAGAAGGTGGCGAGAGTCGCGGTCGAGGCCGACACAAGCGGCGCCGTCCAGGTCCGGACTCATGGTTGCTGGAGCCGACGGGCATCCGTCAGGTCGGACGGGGCGAGACTCGATGACGCGCCCCAGCAACAGTGCGCATCGAAGCGTCGACGGGGGATTTGGGGGAGACAGGGCGGGGCGAAGGCGAGGCGAGGTGAGGCGAGGGCGGAGAAGGGGCCGAGGGCGAGGCGAGGGAAGCGAGGAGGTTAAAGAAGGCGAGGAGGAGAAGGAAGAAGAAGAAGAGAAGGAGAAGGAGAAGGAGGCGTGCTTGTGTGTGGGTGTGTGGTGCGTGTGCGTGTGGGCGTGCGTGTGAGTAGGTAGGTATGTCGTGAAAGTGTGAATGAATGTGCTTGTGCCTCTGTGGGTGCTGTGTGTGGTGTCTGTGTAGGACTGTAGAGGGAGGGGAGGATGGTTTGTGGCTGGACT
Organism: Ophiocordyceps camponoti-leonardi (nom. inval.); assembly: GCA_003339455.1. NCBI lineage: Eukaryota > Fungi > Ascomycota > Sordariomycetes > Hypocreales > Ophiocordycipitaceae > Ophiocordyceps > Ophiocordyceps camponoti-leonardi. The sequence continues at coordinate 93,143 of PDHP01000121.1, read as the reverse complement.
GAGAGTAGTCGGTAGATAGTAGGTAGGTAGGCAGGTTAGTAGGTTGGGAGAAGGATTGGGCGGAGTTGTAGGGCTAGGTAGTAGGTTGTTGAGCCTCTCTCGCTGGCGCTGCCCCGGCTTCCAGCAGGGAGAGAAGACGGCGGCGTCTGGTCTGCGGCGTGGTCTCTCTCTCTGCTCTCTGTCTCTCTCTCTGTCTTTCTCCTCTTGCCCGGACGGCCGTCTAGTCTCTTCCCCCGCTTCTCTTCGTCTCTCTTCGTCTCTCTATCTCTTCTCTTATTACTCTTTCTCTCTCTCTATCTCTCTCTCTCTCCCTCTCTCTACTATCTCACACCCCGACACTCGTACAGTCCCTCTCTTTCTCTCTCTCTTCCTCTCTTCCTCTCCCTGTGCCGCCGGGTCTGGCGCCGAGTGTCCGAGTATCGCTACTGGCCTGGCTAAAAGCAAAAAGGGTACTTGAACAGGACTTGCTCGGGAGCGGAGTGTCAAAAACTCTGTTCACACTGCTCATGTGGGCGTCGCCGCACCGGATCCATGGAAATCCACGGCCTGCAAGCAGCCTACCAGTCTGCTTGCAGGCTCGGGGCGCGTGGGTACAGTGTGTGGATCTTTCGGACTCAGGTACCCGTCAGGTATAGCTACCGTGCGAGGAAAATATCATCTGCACTGTCAACCCGCCCCTACTCCCCCTCCCCCGTACGGTGCCGTACCTGTCAAGAAGTGTCATCAGTGATCACACCGACCCAGCAAAGTGCAAGTTTAAAAAGAGGCAACCTACGCCACCACCGCCATCTCCCCCACGGTCCGTGTCAAACTTTCACCTCCATCATGTACCTATGTATGTACATACATACATGCATACACCCCTCGTGCCCTTTGCTATACACGTGAGCAGACATGAGCGGGAAATGTCTGATATACCATGTACATACGGATACAAATGGACGGAGTAGCAACCGTGAGATGGAATCTTGTATTCTCCTTCCCTTGTTGATTGTTGGGTAAGAAAAAGGGGTCTTAAACAGGGGGGGGCTCTTTGGCCTGATTCGATGCGAAGCTTTCTCCTCGTCCCTCTCAGGTGCGCGCTTCTCACTTTCTTTCTTTTTATTCTTGCTTTTTCATCTCCTTTGCGAGGCGACGTACGGACGTATGTATCCGTACATACGGTGAACCTACCGATGTACGGAGTTCACTCCGTCCGAAGCGCAGGCAGGCTCCGGCTCAGCCAGAGACTAGGAGGTAGGTCCCTAGGAACGGCCAGCCTGGCCTCCTCCTCTACACTTTCTTTCTCTTTCTTTCTCTCCCTCTCTCCCTATCTCAGCCACCCGGGGAAAAAAGTGGCTGCAGCCTCTGATCAGGTCGAATCAAGCCTGTGTTCCAGTCCAAGTTCCCCGTTGGCGCCGAGATTGCGGGGTTTCCTCATGTTCTGCTTGGCGCTCTGCGAGTGGTCGTCGTCTGTCGAAGCTTCTCACAGCTGTCGTACCCGTAACTGCTGCTATCTGCCAAAGTGCCGAACATGTTCCTGTCATTCATTGTCATCAGGCCGTCCCCACCCCCAGCTTTTTCCTCTCCGGCCCCATCGACTACGATGAACTATCTATCCCTCGCAGCTGCGCGGATATTCATACTTACATATGTACAAGCATGAATGCGCATATTCGATGATGCAGGCTGATGCAGCCCTTTTCAGCACTCAAAGGCCACCGACGCTCGCCCGAGAGCCGCGACGTCTGCGCCCAATGGTTGGTTACTCGAGCTGGATACACTGTACGGATATCCGTAATACCAATAGTAATACGCAAACGGCGCTTGAGTAGTATGCAGACCGAAAACTTGGTAGGAGAGAGCTTCTGGAGAAATTAACTTGGGATTCGTCGTTTTTTTTTTCTGTGTTGGGAAAAAGAACGTGGTCAACAGGGAGAGCTTCCGAAAGATGCTCAGGAACATGCGTAGATGTGGCAGGTAAAACGGGTTCAATCTGCGCATCATTCTGCCGATATCTGCTCCGCACCTAGGTGTTTGGGAGCTGGGACTCACAAGGCCACAACTCACGAGGCTGGGACGGTATCCGACGGTCTATCCGTAGTGAGTATTCGTATCTGGTATCCGTAGGGAGTATCCATAACGCATAAGTGCCTGCGTTGAAAATTCGACTGATAGGCCATGTAAGTTAGACAGCATGTGCATACAGCCTATAACCACGCAGACTTTTATACTGCCAAACTGCAGCAAGTCCAGCCAACGTCTTCTTCTTTCTCTGCCGTCTCGTGAGAAAGAAAATTCTTCTCTTCGAAAGTCGAAACTCAAAAGGAAAGAAAAAGGAAGAAAAAAAAGAAAAAAAAACCATACAAAGTGGCAATGATCGGACCCGAACTTATCAGTGACGTCTGTTTGTTTCCAGGTTTCGTTTTTTAGCCAAGGGATGCCATCCCAGAAGCTCTCTAGAGGTTCCTTGCTAGGTGCCTGTTCTAACTGTTTTGCACTTTAGCCTTGGGCGGGTGCCTACCTAGTAGGTAGGACTAGGAAGCCTAGGAGGGGAGACACTGGCTGCCAAGTCTATACGAATACGACGATTAATTTAGACCATTTTAGCGGTAGCGTTGCTCCTTCCTTACTGCCTTTCCCGGGTACGTAGCCCGCTTATCAAATCTTAACCACCATCCCCACCGATACGGCATAGCACCAATACATCCCCCCCATCATCAACCAACGAACGCGACTCGTCTCCCGACGACGCGTCTCCCCGCCGCCATGAGCAGAGGCGTCAAGCGGAAGCGCAAGCATCGTGAAGCAGCCGGCGGAGCATACGTGGCCCCGTCGACGCGTCTCGCACCCGTGCAGCGAGACCTTCTGCAACAACAATTCTGCACCGTCCAGTCGCTACGGGCCTATCTGATCTGCAAGCTGCCGAACAGCTCCAGGCTTCGGCGCAAGAAGATTGCCCTGCTGGGCGTCCGAAACGGCTGTCGCGAGGCCGAGACGAAACTCGCTCGCGTTCTCGACAGTATCTTGATATGCTCTCCCACTCTTCCGAGAGACACCGAGGACGATGGCGTCTATCAGGAGTACTTGTCCTTCTCCCAGAGGACGGACGACTCAAACGTATCCCTCTCGGATGGGCTGCACGACGCCAGCCAAGTACAAGCCGACGTGAGTCGGTACTGGGCTTCAATCCTGTGGCTACATGTACTGAGGGCTGATGGCGCATCAGATCGTCAATTTCGTCGTTTGGCGTCTCTTCCGTAAACACCAGGGAACGCCCAATCATATCCTGTGCGATGGTTTCCGCAGGACGAAAAAGGAGGGCGATCCCGCCGGCGCCGACATTCATGGCATATTCTCTCTTCACCCCAATCCTCAAACGGTGGCACTGAAGTGCTATCCCTGGCCCAATTTCCTCGCTCTTTTGGGGCAATCGGGCCAGAGAATCATGATCGACCTGCTGTTGCACTGCTCCATGTTCGAGGCCGTCGAAGCACGCCATGACACCTACCTCCAGCTCAGTGGTAGGGATTCGAGCCGACCCAAGCCTCTTGTGACTGTGTCTGACTTTGCCGCCCTCCCCCCCCTTTTCCTATCAGGTGCTCCGCTCTCGACGGTGTCTACCCCCAACAGCATCCGTGGCTCTCCGCCGCCCGCAACGCGCAAGCCGTCCGATATTACACTCGTGAGAAGCCGTGTCTTCTACTCTAGACCTGTACTCGATGCCGTCGGTCGATTCCGGCCTGGCTTCAGCCCTTTCCGTAAGCTCCTGCTTCGCTTCGCCTTGGCTCAAATAGGTTTGCTCACAAAGGCATTAGACGTACTGAACAAATGCCCCTGTGTCTCGCTGCCTATCCGGGACGGCTCGTCCTGGAATGAGATGGACGCGTGTAACGAGCTCAACACGAGAAAGCTGATGATGCATCTCTTTCCGCGGCAGTTCGGGTTGTGCAACGTCTTCACCCCGAAGGCGAGTCCTGCCGGCAGGGACCAGGGCCCTGTCGATTATGCAACGCGGGAAGCGGAATTGGCGCCATTGCTGCGGCGTGACGAGGCCACGGATCGGTTTCTATTGCCCAAGGTGCCCAAGAGACTCAGAGGCGTCGTCAGCCGTCTTGTTCAGCAACTCCAGGTCCTCCACGCTCGCTGCTCTTACACCCAAACACTAGAGCATTATTGTCCGACCCATCATGTCAAGTCGAAGACGAGACCAGAGACGTCGAACGAAGGCACGGGGCATAGCCGAAGTCGGCGCACAACAACGACGACGACGACGACGACGACAAACCCGAAGCAACAGCATCAAACACCGGCACTCTCCAATCAGACGTCGATCGTGGATGCGGCTACCCCGGCCTCTCACGTTTCAGCCTTCTGCCAAGCGGTCCTGTCCAAGATGATACCCGACCAGTTCTGGGGCGACGGGGACACAGGGTCTCACAACAGGGCCGCCTTTCTGCGCAAGGTGGACCATTTTATCAAACTGCGACGGTTCGAGTCCATGTCCTTGCACGAGATCTTCCAGGGTATCAAGGTGAGTCGAAAGGAAACGGAGCCCCAACCCCATGGGAACTTGCCTGCTGCTGTCGTTTAGTCGATGTTCTGACATGGAGTGGGATGATGATGACACCTATCAAATCAGGTGGCTGATATCGCCTGGCTCGGTCCCTCGAGTGACGACGAAAGCGGAAGAAGAAGAAGAAGAAGAAGAACAAGTAAACTCAGTTCAAGTGACACGAGGAAGAGAGAGGAGATATTTCACGAATTTCTCTACTTTGCATTCGACTCCTTGTTGATACCACTGATCCGAGGATGCTTCTACGTGACGGAGTCCAACACTGACTTCAACCAAGTCTTCTACTTCCGCCATGACGTGTGGAGGCTGATGGCGGCGCCCGCAATCGCACGCTTCAGGCGGACCATGTTCGAAGAGGTGGACGGGGCCGAAGCGTCTCGCATCCTCGAGTCGAGGAGTCTGGGATGCGGCCGTATCCGTCTCTTGCCCAAGGGCGGTACCTTTAGGCTCATCATGAACCTGAAGGGGAGAAACAGCAAAGCTCGGTCCAGAGTCTTGCCCGGTCCCAGTATCAACTCTGTACTGAGGCCTGTTCACTGTGTCCTGAACTTTGAAAAGGTATTTGCCTTCTTCATCTCTTCATCTCTTTCCCAAACCCCCCCTTTCTTATCATCGTGACTCCCAACTCTGTGGCTAAAGAAGAACATATGACGAAAATAAAGAAGGCAAACCCATCCAAGCTAGGCTCCAGCCTCATGTCAGTGGGAGACATCTACACCCGTCTCAAACACTTCAAGCAGGCACTCGGCCAGGGTCATCGACGCCTCTACTTCGTCAAGGTAGACGTCCACGCCGCCTTCGACACGATCCCGCAAGAGGCCATGACGAAACTCACGTCCCGCATCCTAAGCCAAAGGCGATACACAATCAAGAAGCACACGGAGGTACAACCAAGCCAGCGCCAACCACCACGACGGACTCGTCCTTCCAAACCCGTCAGGAGATGGCGTTCCACCGCACTGGCAACCGACGACGATAGGTCGTTGCGTCAACGACTGACAGAAGAGGGCGGGGAGAGCCCTTCAAGACCGCACACAATCTTCGTCGAAAACGTCGTGCCCAGAACTCTCGAGGCGGAAACCGTTCAGTGGTTGATGAGGGAGCACGTACAGAGGAACCTCGTCAGGATAGGCAACAAGGTCTTCCGCCAGTCGAGGGGCATCCCCCAGGGTTCCATCCTCTCTTCCTTTCTCTGCAGCTACTTCTACGCAGACCTCGAGATGCGACACCTCGCTTTCTTGCGCGGTCCCGATTGCCTTCTCATGAGACTCATCGACGATTTCTTGCTCATCACCCTCGACCGGGACAAGGCTGTCGACTTCCTCCGCACCATGCACCGAGGCCTGCCGGATTACGGCGTCACCGTGAGCCGGGAAAAGACGCTGGTCAACTTTGACATCGCCGTCGACGGCGTGGCCGTTCCTCGCCTGCCTCCAGGGTCGGGATTTCCCTACTGCGGCTTGCTCGTCGACGAACAGTCCCTGGACATCTCCAAGGATACGAAGCGGAGTGATACAGTTGGTATGTTTTTGCTGTTATTAGGTCTAGCTGTTATTCAAAACAGTAGCAGATGCTAATGTATCGGAAAGCCATCTCGAAGTCGCTGACAATCGACTTCGGCCGCTCTCCCGGTCACAATTTCCAAAGAAAAATGCTGAGTATGCGAAATGCCCTCCGAATTTCACCACGATTCCCTTGATACATGTTATACATCTAATGATCATCATCCAGATGCCTTCGCCAGACGCTCTCACCCGATGCTCTTCGACACGTCGCATAATTCAAAAGATGTCGTTCTCCAATCACTGAGGGAGGCTTTCAGTGACGTCTCTCACCGGATGTGGGCCTATATTCGCTGCCTCCCTCGACGACAGCGGCCCAGTTCGCAACTTGTAATCGGTATGGTGATATCTCCCGTTACCGCCTTCTACCTCGTTACTGACGGGTATTCATCATCAAGGTACCATATCCAAACTGGTGGATGTCGCCTTTCGAACTCTGTCCAGCAGGTTGAGGAGGCTGAGATATCCGCAATCTGAGTTGGATATACGCCGGAGCCACATTTCTGAGTAAGAGCCAGTTCCCCGTCGTTCGCTTTGCCGGTCGCTGACTCTTTTCAAAGTGCTGCTCGTTACGCCTTTTTAGAGGCGTTGATGAGAAAGCAGACCGGATACGGCCACGTCATCTCGTGGCTGCAGATGCGATTCCCCTCCATGGCATCGTTGCCGAAGACGGGGTGACATGTGTAAACATTAGAAGGACGTAGAAAATGCATGTATAGATGGAGATGATTCGACTTCTGTGCGTGTTAGCGGCTGCGCCGGCACCAGGCCTGCGCTGCCTCGTCTCCCCGAGACACAAAGGAAAGAAAACAACCGGTCCGCGCCACGCCGAGAGGATGCGAAAGTGCAATCTACCAACCCAATCCGCTCTCCCACCAATGCTGTCCGCGATGCCACTTTGGGAAGCAGTCACGATCCCAGCGCAGCCAGGAGTCCGATGCGCGTCCGAAGCCCAGCCACCGGAGGGGAGAGAGCGGGAGCACCTCCACAAAGGCGAAACCCGCACTGGTGACGTCGTCTACGAAGAAAATGGCGGTGCAATACAGCCAGCCGAGGGTGAAAAGAAAATTAGCCGCACGCGCGATGGCGACATGCGGTTTCGGCACATATCGTCTGATCTGGTTCCGCAGTGTATCCTGGAGAGACATGCCGACAGCCTGCAGAAGGAAGAACACAATGGGGCGCCAAGGTTTGGTTTCGGGGATGCTGGAGAGACTGCCAAAGGAATGAAGGAAGCCGGACTGGAGAAAGGAGACGAATGTACCCGATATCATGGCCAATTGGCTTCCGCTCTTGATATAGCCCTGCTCAATAGCCCAAGTGACCGGCGCGAGGAATTGATGGCGAAATGTCTGATGCCAAAACCCTCCCCAGAAACCGCTGAGACCGCGATCGAGAACGGAGGAGAAGCCGCCAAAGGAGGTAGGATGAAGCCACAAGCCGGAGCGGCTGGGACACCAAGCCTTGAGAAGCCAGTACTGAGCAAGGTCGTTGAGGCTGAAGATACCGCAAAGGATACAGAGAACGCTCGTAATCACGAGAAGTTCCCTATAGGCGAGAAGCAGACCGGCGGGGATGGCACGCAGGTGCGGCGGAAGCTCATGGACGTGGTCTGGACCGAGGAGGAAATAGGGATCGCGAACGACGAGAATGGAACAGAAGTCGGTGATTAGATACATTATGGCGACGGTAGAGATTCGCTTCCGCACGAACTCGCCCTCGGTCAGGCAGACCTCGGCGCCGGACCGGGACGTCCGGGACATGTGTTCGAAGTCGACGGGATCGTTGGGACGAACAGGACAAGGCATTCGGGGTCGCGGGACCGATGTTATGGACCAATTCCAACCTAAAGCAGACGAAAAGGAACTATGAGATGACGGCCACCAATGAGCAGGTACGCCAAAGAAGCTTACCGATGCCTCGAAAGCTCAAGACCAAGTCGGCGGCCCAACCGAGGCGATCGAGGAAAGGGGCGTCAGCGGGGAAGGGCTGCCAGTGAAAGGCATCCTTATTCGGCGGCCTTGTGACCTGAGGGTTCTTGACTTGCGCAGGCTCGTTGGAAGCGGATGATCTCACGGCACGAGCGGCGTCAAACTGCGGTCGAGACCAGATGAGAAGATGCAGGGAGGACAGGATACCCCACGCAGCGATGAGGCCGGTGACGTAGGAGATGGCGATGTTGGTGCTGGACGAGTTCCGCGCGATGTAAACATTGAAGGCAACGGAGAAGCCGACGACGAGCCATCGAGTGTGATAAAAGGCGGGCCAGCGCACATGAGGAACGGCAAGCCATAGCGTGGGCACGATGAATGTACCCAGCAGGCTGTAGGGGATGAGCAGCGGAAGGCACCGGCCACCGGCGACGGCGCGAGCGAAGGCATCGTGGTAGGCAGCTCGAACCTGATCGACGACGACGTCTATTGCGAGTGAGGCTGCCGCTGTTGAGGATGTCAGAGGAGGAAGAGGATCGAGGACGGCGTTCATGGCTGGTGGAGAGTGGCAGAAGGAGAGACGGCGCAAGAAGAGCGCGAGGAAGGAGAGAGACACAGAGAGAAGGAGAGAAAAGTGAAGCAAAAGGAGAGAAGTATTATCAGGGAGAAAAGAATGAAGAATAGGAAGAATAGGAACAAGTAGCAAGGCGAGAAGGAGAAGTCAAAGATTCGTACCAAGGGAAAGAGAAACATAAGAGACGATGGTATCCGTCAAAGGCATGATAAACAGTGCCGTGGTGTCCGTGTCGGTAGAGGGAGGTTAGGCAGTAGGTAGGTCGGTATCTGGTAGGCGTTAGTGGACGGTGGCAGTTAGTAGGGCTAACCACTAACACAATAGAGGTAGCTGCCGGCCTGCCGCTAACTTTGGTGGGACTAGGAGGGAGAGACGGAGACTGCTCGCCCTAATGAAGCCGGCAGCGCCGCGCTTGACGTCAAAGACGCATGCAGCGAAGCAGAGATGGGAAGCGAGAGAAGAGAGAGAGAGGGAGGGAGGGAGAGAGAAAAAGCAGAAGAGCAGAAGGGGTGAAAAAGTTGTCTGTCTGGGGAAAAAAAGCTTGTACATACCTATGTAAAAGATGTTGACAAGCTTTGAAACGGGAATACATATGTATATGTATGTACGGATACTATCCGTAACATGCAACATTTAAGGTGGTAGTATCCGCGTAGACAATCTAATATGTAGGTCTTGGAGGCACCAAGGTTCGTAGGATCCAGACATGCCATCTCTCTTCATCTATCCCAGATAAATACCCAAGGACTAATGCATCCCTCAGGTCGGATCTCATCTCGACGAATCGCAAGTCAGCTTGGATCCCTGATGCTCACCAGTCATGACGCATTATCCATTCACCAGTGAGACTGGCACATGTGCTTCCTCCGTCCGATGGCATCCTCTTGGCAAGATCTTCCCTGAGGACTAGTAAGAAAGGATACTAATATCATATCATAAGCCCAACCTATCTATCGGGTTTACCACCGGTCCATCAGACGCCCATCCAGCTGGCCGCGCTGATAAGTACATGCGGATGCATCATTCATACCTGACTTAGATACCTAGAAGAATCATAGTATCTCAGACGTTCACATTGGCCATTCATCGTATGCCGATTCGACAGTCCATGTGACGAATACATAAGATCGTATTCGTATCGCAGTATCCAAAAACTTTTGCCTTGTCTCGGCTAGACAGCGGCTACTATTCATCGTCACCCTCCACCATGCCCAACACGGCGAGCTCCGTCTCAACCATGCGCTTGAACTCTTGCCTGCCAATGCCCGTGCTTTGCGACAGCAGGTATAAACTCCTGACCGTCCGCGCCACATGCTGCCTGACGCCGAACTCGTTCTGCTCCTGCCTGTCCGCCGACTCCTCCAACCTTGCGACGGTGTCACACACGTTGGAGGAGTCCACGCTCGACTCCGGGCGCGGAGACAAGATAAGATCCGGCGAAAGGCCGACGGCATCCGACGCTACCAGCCGATCCTGCACCATCACCTCCGTCTTGAGGCACAGCGGCTCCGTCTTATTAGGACCCAGCCCGAGGGGCGGAGCAACCTGCGTCGCGGCCAGCTCTTCGTCAGCATCGTGGCTGTCCATTGCTGGCTGAACTTGGTCGTATCGAGCGTAGTATTCTTCGTCTTCGGCAGAACCTGTCAGACCCAGCCCTGAGCCGCGGCTCTCTTTGATGGCCGGGGTGCGGCCAGGAGTCGCGTCGTAGCGACCCCAGTAGTCGTCGTCCTCGTCGTCCTCGTCGCCGTCGTGGCCACCGTCGTCATTCGCGGCTGTAAGTGTGGTCTTATGATCATGACTTTGCCCAAATTGCCGTTCGGCGTCGACAATGGTCGTGGCACCACCGAAGCGTTCAAAGGGTAACGGCGTATCGGCTACCGTGACCTCGGCTATTCTCCAACCGTCTCCGCCGCCAACTTGATCGCCAACACAATAGGCAAGTAGGAAAGCGAGGTTGAGATCGGCAATAACGACGAGAGCCTGCAGAGTCTCTTCGTCGAGGCGACGATATCTCGTCTCGGCATCGTAGCCCCAGTCGATCTCGACCTCACCTGATACGGGATGCGGCTGTAGTGAGTCGCCGTGGGCAATATCCATCAGCCTGGCCGTCTTTTCCGAGTCATAGCACAAGAGCCGTAGCCAGGGCTCCGAGGACGACTCCGAGAGCAGCTGAACTCGCTGGCGAAGGATAGGAGACAGGAGCGGTAGAAGCCTGATAGCCGGCCTTGTTGCGGCGGCGGCGGCAGGCAGGGCAGGCAGAACAGGGGCCAAAAGGGCAGCCTGGTCAGGTGGAGCAATGGACACTCCCATGATGGGCGAGGAGAGGCCGGAAGTCGGGGAGAAGTCGGGAAACGACGACAGGGGGGAAGAGTGACAACAGCCAGAAGAAAAGACGAACGGGGAATTAAGAAAAAAAAAGGAAAAAGAAAGGAAAAAGAAAATCCCCGAGAGAGCTTGGGCCGTCCGTGGGAAGCCTGAAGGAGAAGAGCGAGAATAAGGGACTCGGAAGCAAAGCAACAACCTCCAGCTTTAACAAGACGGCCGTTTGAGTTTCCGAAGACGAGGAATGGAGGCGGCACCTGTCGAGTTTTCCCCCCTTCCCCGGCGTCAGCAGTTTCAGCCTCTGCCTATTCGTACCTAGTAGACAGGATTAGCAGAAGGTATTTTAGCTTTTTTTTTCTTCCTGAGAAACGAGGAAGAGGAAGAAGAAGCTGAAGAAGATGAGAAGAAACGCAGTATGCCTAAGCAGGTAGGTGGGCAAAGCAAGCTGACTACTACCTCTTGCTAGGAGGACAGGAGACCACCGGATGAGACGCAGCCACGGGACGGTGCCGAGTGGGACTTTTGCTCGGCGGTTCGTCGTCTGCGGGCGAGAGATAGAGGCCTAAGAATACCTACATCTGCTGCTACTCGCAGTAGACGCACGTACGGATATGACTCAGACAAGTCGGTTGTCTTGGTAGGCATGTAGTAGGCATGTAGGCGTGAGCTGCAGCAGCACGTTCGCCGTAGAATTTCTTTCCATCCGTCTTCCTTCCAGCTTAGGTTGTCACGTCAGTGTACTGCGGTATCTTCGCATGCTTGCTGTCAGACGACACCACGAGCCCTGGTGAGGGACGAGTACTCCGTAGTGATGGCTGATGACTGTGCGTCTGTATGTGCAACGTTCCGAGTGTTTGGTCCAGTACGGACACATTCATGTCATTGAGGCTCGTGGAATCAGATTACTAATCAAGACCCTCCCTTCTCTTTCATCCCTCCTAGCCTCCTAGGTACACTCGGCAATCCACGGCTTCCACCAACAACAGCTTCTCTCCCTTCTTCCTACCCAGTAGGCCGTTCCGCAGCAGGACGGAGCCACGAGATGCCTCTGCTTCTTTGTCTCCAACATCTACATCTCGGGCGATGCCGTCATGATGCTACATCTTAACCAACGCGCTGATCCTATCTCTGTCGTCGACGACTCAGCCAGCAGCTGATGCTACCTCACATTCCGGTGCCACTGCTCGGGGAATAACAAGGACAACACACCTCCCGCCATCTTCGTCATCATCTGCCTGTCAGCCACCTGACGGCCGCAGATCCGGTGCTACATGGCCACTCAATTAAAGGATGAGGTTCGCCTGGAGGGACAGAAGCGATCCCGACATCCGCTCACCGTCCCGGTGCAGGGCACCAAGCTTCAGGTCGTCTCCGCCGGTGCCATTGCTGGCCTCGTCTCACGGTAGGCCTCCAATTCTGCCATCGCCAGCGCCACTGACTCTGCCAAGCTTCGTCATCGCCCCTCTCGACGTCGTGAAAATACGTCTCCAGTTGCAGGCCTGCTCCGTCTCCGATCCTCTCGATCCTCTGCGCCGAGCTCCCGCCTACCTCGGCACCTTCGCTACCCTCCGCCACATCGTCCGAAATGAGGGCCTCACTGCGCTGTGGAAGGGCAATGTCCCAGCCGAGCTCATGTACGTGTGCTACGCCGCCGTCCAGTTCGCCACCTATCGCTCTACCACCCTCCTCCTTCAGACCGCCTTGCCCGCTCGTCTGCCCGATGCGGCTGAAAGCTTCATCGCCGGCGCCGCTGCTGGCGCCGCCGGCACGGGCTTGACATATCCGCTCGATTTGCTGAGGACGCGTTTTGCCGCTCAGGGCCGACATCGAGTCTACCCCTCGTTATTGAGCGCCATGTCGGAGATCAAGGCCAACGAGGGCTGGACTGGCTTCTTTCGCGGTTTGGGTCCCGCTTGGGCCCAGATCGTACCCTTCATGGGCATCTTCTTCGTCACATACGAGGCGCTGAGACTACCGCTCGCCGGCTTGGACTTACCCTTGGGCAGCGGAGACGCTGTTGCCGGCGCCGCCGGGAGCATCGTCGCCAAGACGGCCGTCTTTCCTCTCGACCTCGTTCGAAAGCGACTTCAGATCCAGGGCCCCACCAGACGCCAATACGCTTACGGCGACATGCCCGAATACTCGTCAGCCCTCCGGGCTATTAGGACCATTGTGCAGACGGATGGCTTCCGCGGACTATACAGAGGGCTCCCAATTAGCCTGATGAAAGCCGCGCCGGCCAGTGCCGTCACGCTCTGGACATATGAACGCAGCTTGAAGCTGATGACGAAACTTGACTCATCAAACGAATTTCCTTTGTGAATCCCTTCATTCGCCTCAAATAATATCCTCAATTATGTATAGAATCACATCCCGGAGCATTGCCCGCCTTATTGGCTTCGTCGGCAATATCGGCCCGCTGGATACACTCCTCGATGACCTGCCAAAACTTGGCAACGTCCATACTCCGGGGGATGCGCACGCCAGGCGTCCCGGGGGGTAAGGCTCGCGCCACCGTCCTGCCGGTCTGCATTTCGCCGCTCTTGGCTTCCTCGAAGGTGCCGTCGGTGACGACCTTGACTTCGAAGCGTTCCTTGTGTTGCGGTGGCTCGCTTCTGGAGGCGTCCCATTCGGAGAAGGAGATCTCGTCGGGTGTGCCGATGAGGACAGCGGCGACGGCGATGGGATCGTGAAGCGGGGGACCAGCGGTAATACCGAATACGTCGCTGTGCGCAGTTAGCACGGTACGCGGGAAGGGGGAAGACTTCAAAATCTCGGCCGGAGACAGGCGTACGAATATGTCTTTGCAAAAAAGTATAGAAGCTCAACGAGCATGGTTCGCAGCTTTGTCTTCCCCGTGTCCCGCCGCTCGCCTTGGTTGCCGTGCAGTAGAAGCTCCCTGACGCCGTCGGTGGCTAGCACCTGATGGCTCAGGTCCAACGGCACGACGGTCGTTTTCGCGGCGATATCTTCATCGTGAAAGACGAAGGCCGCTGCCTCTGGGTCGACGAGAATGTTGAACTCAGCATGCGGCGAGACGTTGCCGATGCGAGCGACGCCGTCCACGGAGCTGATGGGAGCATCGGAGAAACCGTCACCAAAGGAGCCGCCCATAAGGCTCAGACCCTTGATGTGGCCCACGAGGTCGGGACTCTTCTGAAATAGAGCGGCGACATTCGTAAGGGCGCCGGTAGCGACGATCCAGGCCGTTCCTGGGGGCTGGCGCCTGAGCGCGGCTTCCATGGCTTCGACGGCGTGCACGTCGGACGGCTGACATTGCGGATGCGGTAATAGGTCGGTCCCATCTAAACCGCTCTCGCCGTGGATGTCGGTCGGGGCGTGTAGGGCGGGACGGTGCAAGGCCTTTGCGTGGCCGGCGTGGAGAGGCACTTCACGATGCTTTGCGAGCGCGGTAAGGACGGAGGCGGCGTTCCGGGTGGTGCGTCTGAGGGGCGGAGAAGGCAAGTTTTCATATGATGTTTCTTATAAGTTTTGTTTACTCCATCACCTTGTCGTGCGCCTGGTGAGCAGGATTGGGGGTGTGAGAGGGGAGAGACCAGTGTTTACTTACTCCAATGAAGCGTTTCCGAAGACGGTCGAGACACCGAGAAGGTTCATGGCCGGGTGATGAGCTGCCAGCAGAATCGCGAAAGCGTCCTTAACAGAAGATGAGTGACAGTGATCGTCGAAAGAGAAGGGAGGGGGGAGACTTGTTGCCAAATGGGGAGAGGAGGGCCTTGGCAGCAAACTCACATCGTGACCCGGGTCGCAATCCAGCCATACCGGGATTGTCATGACGCCAAATTCGAGAGGCTGAGGGAATTAGAGAAGAGCGGAGAGAAGATGACGTCGATTCTGGACCTCGTATGAAGAAAGATGCAGTCGTGGGTTCGATTCGGTCGTCCAAGGTCACAATCCGGTTTCGGAGCCTTATGATGAATCGTCAGCAGCCTGGGAGGAAAGGGCTATTTATCTTTATACAGTGTTCATACAGATGAGACACTGTATCTCGGCCATCCCCCCCTTTTAATCAAGAGTCAATAGAGGGAATCAGTCGCTAAGATTGTGATGGAATCTCGACACATACCTAAATGCCACCCTCCATCTTTCACGCCATAGAGCTCGGACGAGTAGCGTATTCATGACTGTTTCCGCTGCTCCATGACGCGCAGCACATCGGCCGCGCTGTTCCCATCTCCTTTGCGCTTCTTGGGCCCCCTTTTCCTCTTCGACTGACCTCCTCGGCCTCCCTCCTTCTCATCGTCGCCGCCGCCGCCCCAGACCGAAAGCCTGACAGGCCGGCCCTCGGAGTCCTCTTCGTCCTCGAACCTGCTCGTGCCAAAGCCCATGTCGAGGTCGTCATCGTCTCTCTCCCTCATCTGCTCTAGTTTGCGCCGCCGCTCTTCCATCGTCTTCGTCTTCGCCCGATCCTCGTCTTCATCTCTCTCCTCTTCGATTCGACGTAGAGCCGCCGCCCGTTTGATAGCTGCCATGAGTGCCGGATCCGATGCCGATGGGCCTTGTGCCGTTTCCTCTGACATGAGGCCTGTCTTGGATCCTTGGAAGTAGTTGCGGCGAGTTTCCGTCGTCGGTGGCGGAGGCATCATCGCGGCCTCTGCCTCAGTCTTCTCATCCGCTGCAGAGCTTGACATGCTGTCAACGAGTCTCGTTGGGTCCGCGTCCGACTCCGACTCAGACTGCGACTCCGACACGTCCAAGTCCGCCAACGGGTTGTAGTCGTCTCCGACTCCTTCGAATATATCACCATCCAGGTCTTCTTCAGGCTCTGGCTTCTGTCTGTATTGCTCCGGTACTTCCATGCCTAGCGGTTTGACTTTGGGGTCCGGCATCAAGAGGTCGTTGCCAGGCTTATCCTCTCCGTCTAGATACTGCACCTTGCGTACTTTCCTCTTTTCACGTCCGTCCTCGTCGACAATGATGAGAACCTCTCTTCCCTTGCCGTCGTGCTCGATTCGTGTCCCGGGCTTCTGCTTGCTTCCGATCTTCCTAAACTTGCTTCCCAACGACGACTCCTTCTGGGCTTTGGCCGCTTCTCTGGATGCTTTGAGCTCCGCCAGAATCTGATCTCTCGTTCGCTTATGCCCCGGCACGGAAACGGTAGCGAGCTGTCCCGTCTTCTTAACCGTCTTGTCCCTCTCTATTGTTTTAACTTCACTTTGTTCGATCTCGTCCAGTGCATCATCGATGCTACCGTCGTCCGCATCGTCATCATCTTCATTTGTGTCGTTATTCGTTTTCCTGCCGTATATGTCCTCTCCTCGTCGTACTCTCTCCAGCAGCTTAAAGTCGAGGCCTTTGACCAGATGAGTGGTGTCTAAAGATCCGCCGGCTATCTCGAACCTCTGCTTATCGTACGCCGCTTTGTCGATCTGTCCGGCCTGAAAAGACCTGTCAAGCGCAGCCAATCTCTCGCCTCGATCGTCGGCTGAGGCGTCATCCCTCTCCCTTGCGCGGTCAACGTAGCCTGAAGCTAGCTTGACGCCTTTCGGGGCAGACGTTTTGAATTTCTTCTGCACAGGGCCGACTTGACTCGAAAACGTAGACTGCGAAGTGGCGACCGAGCGACTGAGTGACATGGGTTAGGGAAGCTTCAAAGATTCGAGGAGCGTCTACTCACGGCGTCATCGGAATGCTGCTTCGTTCTCGCGAACCCAGCGATCCTGTACCAGACCGGCGATCATTCGGGGTAGATGATGCATTCTTCTTGTTCTTTCCGGAAGCCTTTGCCGCGTTGGCAAGTACAAGCTTGCGAAACTCATCATTGTTCATCTTTTCGCGGCGATGAATGCGGAAGATGCTTCGACCTGGGAGGAAAGCAAAGGTTTAGCCTCGTCGCAGCTGTGGCGCAGTGTGGCTTATGTCAAGGTCACGAGATGACTTGTGCGAGGACGCGCCCCTCACTTTACGCGCATCGTCACTTTAGGTCTATTGTCTACATCATGAGGTGAGGCAGTCTCTTCTCCTATTCCCACTATATAAAGTCTTACTGACCTGGAAAACGAAAAAAAAAAATGAAGATACTGAAAGAGAAATCTCGCTCTTTACCGTCCGGCTGATCCGGCAGTCTTCTCGGAAACCCCTTCAACATGGGTAGCGTTTTGGATAAAAACTCATCCGCGGTGAGGAAGCGCATCGAGAAGCATTCTTACGACAACGAAGATGGAGAGGAGTACGAGGCCAGCAAGTTTCATGGCTTTGGTGACTACTTCCGCCGCAAAAAGGTCAAGCTGCAGAACCTGGATGCCGCCACCCGCGCGGCGTCGGAGAAGCCCCAGATCTTCAAGGGGATCGTTGCCCACATTACAGGCTACACGCAGCCTCCTCTGCACATGTGCGCTGAACCTCCCCTTGATTATCTTCGCCGTCAGGGTACTGACACGTGTAGCAGACTTCATCGAGAGATCGTTGAACACGGGGGCGGCTTCCTTCAATATCTAGACTCGAAAACCATGGCGACGCACATCATTGCCTCAGCGCTGCCGCCCAAGAAGACGGTTGACTTTGGTCGCTACAGGATTGTGAAGCCGGCATGGATCGTGGAATCAGTACAGGCTGGCAAGCTGCTCCCTTGGTCCGATTACCGCCTTGCGAACGAAGGCCCGCGGCAGAAAGTCTTGAAGCTCGACGGCGATAAAAGCATCTCGCAGACAAGTCCAGAGGCCAGGCGGGGCTATAGGGAGCAGACAGACAACAGTTTCTACACGAGCCAGATGAAAGCATCGACGGCAGGGCTTCCCAGTCAGGGCCTAAGCCAGGTGGTCGAGAAACTTCAGACACCACCTGGCACCAGGTCAGCGAGGAGCCGGACGCCAGAAAGGTCGAAGAAAAGAACAGGTGAGACCGGTCTGGACTCAGATCGGTGCGCCGTCGGTGCTTCCGGATCTCCGAAGCCCCCGTCGTCAGCTCAAGAGCCGCCTATCACAGTGCAGTCTACCGTTTTATCGAAGCAGCCGACAGCCGAACCTGGGAAGGACATAGCTCCGAAGAAAATGACATCAGAGGAACACAACTCCTTACTGCTCTCCGATCCGCGGTTGCGCAAGTCGTCGACGGCGAATCCCGACTTTCTCAAGCAATTCTACTCGGAAAGTAGGCTACATCATCTATCGACCTGGAAGGCCAACTTGAAATCGTCGATGCAGCGAATGGCCGCGGAAAAATGTCTCTCCCAAGAAAAGCTCAGGCGTCGACCCGGCGAGAGGAGATATGTTCTGCATGTCGACTTCGACAGTTTCTTTTGCGCTGTATCGATGAAGAGACACCCAGAGCTTGCTGAGAAGCCGTCAGTCGTGGCTCATAGCCCGGGCCCCGGGTCTGAGATCGCGAGCTGCAACTATCCCGCTCGAAAGTTTGGTGTGAAGAATGGGATGTGGATGAGGCGCGCGCTAGAGTTGTGTCCCGATCTCAAAGTATTGCCGTACGACTTTCCCGCATACGAGGAAGCCAGCCGTCTATTCTACGAATCGATTCTGTCTATTGGGGGCGTGGTACAAAGCGTCAGTGTGGATGAGGCTTTGATTGATGTGACATCCATCGTCTCGCCAACATCGGACTCTCCAGCTATTGAGGCTGATCAGCGGAGCACCGGCAGAGAACAGCAAAGAGCCGACGACCTGGCATTGACCTTACGACAACAAATCAAGGCGAAGACGGGATGTGATGTTTCCGTCGGTATTGGCGGAAATATCCTCCAGGCCAAAATAGCGCTGAGGAGGGCCAAGCCGGCCGGTCAGTTCCAGCTCAAGCCCGAGCAAGTTCTCGATGTGATCGGCGAGCTGAGAGTCGAGGAATTGCCGGGCGTCTCGTATAGCATCGGAGGCAAGCTAGAGGAACTGGGCATCAGACTTGTCAAAGACATACGGGACGTTTCCAAGGAGCGTCTCGCATCTTCTCTCGGGCCCAAGACTGGGGATAAGCTGGCAGACTACGCGGGAGGCATCGACCGGACGGAAGTCGGCGAGCAGCCGCCTCGAAAATCGGTCTCTGCAGAGGTCAACTGGGGCATCCGTTTTCTCAACCAGCAGGAAGCCGAGGAATTCGTGTATAACCTATGTCGTGAGTTGGAGAAGCGGCTGGTGAGCGAGCAGGTCAAGGGAAAACATCTCACCATCAAGATCATGAGGAGATGTCTCGATGCGCCACTCGACGCCCCCAAGCACCTGGGTCACGGCAAATGCGACAGCTTCAACAAGAGTGCCGCTTTCGGCGTTGCAACGCATAGTTTCGACATCATGGGCAAGGAGGCAGTCTCGATGTTGCGCTCCTTCAAGTTTAGCCCCGGAGATCTGCGAGGCCTCGGCATCCAAATGACCAAGCTCGAACCTATCAAGGTACATTCGAAGGCCCCGGGAGGGAGTCAGCGAACGCTGGCGTTTAACGCTTTTGCCGGACCGTCCCCAGCGAAGAAGCCATCCCGGACGGAGCAGATTGACGATGTTGAAAGTCCAACGAAGCCCAGAAGCCCCGGAGGCCGCGACATTGACAGGGACCCTATTGCCGAGGACCCTATTACGCCCCGAAAACCTAGTCTTCACCCGGCCATGGCCCTTTCGCGGGCTGCACAGGATGACGCAAAGGCCAAGACGCCGCTCAACGTTTCGGGCACACAGTTCCTCATCCCTAGCAATCCAGACCCAGCTGTCATAGCGGAGCTGCCGTACGATATTCGACGCAGGCTGATGGGCCAGCGAGCGAGGTGCAGTCCCCCGCGTCCAGCCCCGCGCTCTGAGAGCCCTGTCTTGGCAGACGAGCTTCCGTCTCAGGTCGATCCTCAAGTCTTCAACGCACTGCCGGAAGAAATGAAAGCTGAAGTCCTGGCGACGTACGGTCGAAAGCGACCACAACGACCATCTCCTCGAAGAGACGGCGACACGCTGTCTAGGAGGTCGACAGGGCGAGGTGGGATACGGGGGTCCATGAGCAAGGCCCGGCGCCAAAGAGACACCCGAGCAGGTGTGATGCAGACAACGTTTAAGGCAGTGAAGCGTGATGACACACCAACCGAGGACGAGGTGGAGGAGCTTGATCCCGAGTTTCTGGCGGAGCTTCCTGAGGACGTCCGACAGGAGGTAGTCGCGGATCATCGGCGGCGACGACTTGCCCGCCGCTCGGGGTTGGAAGCGACCGCTCACAGGCATCGGGCTTCTGACGCTGACATTTCACTTCCCGGCGAACAGCGGCGCATCCAGTTTCCGGAGCCGCGGCGGAAGATAGCTTTTGGCAGCGGGGTGACGTCGACGCAAGAGATCAAGGGTATGCTAGATGCCTGGCATGGCGAGACGCGGGACGATGGCCCTCATGGCGATGACGTCGAGGTGTTCGAGCGATACCTGACTCAGTTGGTACTCGAGGAGGCAGACCTCGAGAAGGCGGTTATGCTGGTCAAGTGGCTGGACGTGCTAGTGGAACAGGACGGAGGGAGCGCGGCAGGATGTGCATCGTGGCGGCAGGCAGCGGGTCAAGTTAAAGAGGCGCTGCAGGGGGCCGTCGAGCGGCGAGGATTGGCGCCTTTGAGTATCTGGTGATGTCCTGCGGCTTTTGGGATACTGGGTCGTCGTGACGGTGAGGCAGGTTGGTTCGACGAATGTCTCACGGCGTTCTGCCACCATGTGGGACACGTATTCGACGGACCAATTGAACCCGCACTCGGGTATCTTGACTCGCTTCCATTGATTGTGACGATTGTGACGCCAAGATATATTCGTAGCGACGTGGGAGTAGTACGGTGTAGGTTTCCTTTTAGACCGTCTTCGTAATGCTATTCTCGGCATTGAGGATTATCTCTGCTGACGTATTCACCGAATTCTGCCCCGTCCTACCGCCAAAAACCTACACATAATATCCTAGCGGCGACGCGCCCAAAGCTCATTAGCATAGCCCCGGCTCCCATCGGCACCTCTCCATCTCGCAGCGCGCATCCGGTCTCCAGGACACAAACACGACGCGCGCGACGTCGCCCGCCACGATGGCGCCCTACGTCGACTATGCGAAGACGACGAGATCCAAGGGTTATCGCGGCTCCGGCTCCTTTGCGACCTTTATGATCATCGGACGTACGTATCCTCCTCACCCCCCTCTCTCTTCCCACCGCAGCCCGCCGAGCGAGGACGTCGTCGCCGACAGAATTATTGCAGCGACTTGCTTCTTCCTCGGCATCCTCTTTGCCTCGTTTCCGTACGACTTTCCTCTGCTGTGGACCAAGGAACCGGCCGGCGACGATTACTACGACCAACTCGAGGCCCATCTCAAGTTCCTGCATCACTCGCCGCCGCTGATCGGGCGGATGCTTAACATCATCGTCAGTGTAGGCTTTCTCGGCCTCTTCATCAAGCTGTTCCGACCGAGCGAGGCCAATTTCTTGTTCGACGGCGCGTCGTTGATCCTCTATACCATCGGCGTGGCCGTTTACGTGTCCAACATTGTGCAAGGGCTGCGCACCCTCAGCTCCGGGCTCTGGGACAGCCAAGAGTTTCAGGATAATCGCGAGGGTCGGTTCGAGGGCGAGTTCATCCTGGGGCGTAAGGACAGTCTTAAGGTGCTGGCCGCGAGCAACACGATTCTTGCCCTGGTCCTCATCGGTGTCCTCGTCCTGCAGGCCGGACAGTGGTACGCCGAGAAGAGGGAGTCAGACGACGATGATAACCTGGAGCCATCGCCCGGTGGCAAGACGGCGGGGACGACGACGGCGACGACGAAGAAAAAGCAGTGACGAAATAGCCGGATAAGCTCGTACAGGGGACAGCAAGTCGGGTTTGGGCGTGTCGGATAAGATGCATTCGCAAGCCAGTTCTCGGGACAGTGTGTGGAATAAAGGCACACACACCATAGTCGGTTTCCGAGTACGGCATTGATTCTAGAGGGCTCGGAACTGAAGGACAGAGGGCGGCGACAGGCAGCAGCGAGACGGCGCTGGGAGTGTCGCTATTCCATGGTTTCCGCTCTCCGCTTTTTGCTAGACGGCAGATTTTAATCCCTCACCGAAATTGATGAAGGTGACGCGATTATTTCCGGGGCGAGGAGGTGTGAAATGATTCGCGCACTGTGTTTATCTAGGTATCCCCACCCGGCATTGGCGGGCCGTAGATTCTCTAGGCCGTGTTAGGTTGTTAGACTTTGTTACAGACATGAAGAGAACGTCGTCGACCCTGGGCATCATCGACGTCGCAGCCTCAGATCCCGACTCTGCTCTGTCTTTCGCCATGCGCTGAGTTATTTTCGTCTCTTTCTTGTTCCGCTCTACTTCATCTTCTTCACCCATCACAGTCGTCTGCGGCAGGCAGCGGTGCGGCCATGTATTGACCTTAGCTGAGGTGCTAGGCACGTGCTGGAGTGTGGCCTACACGTCAGTCGAAGGCTATCTATACCAAGCTCGGTCGAACGCTACAGCTGGCATCTTCTCTTGAAGATTCGCAATACCATCGTCACAGAATGGAGTCGCGTCCTGTCGCTGTCGAGCAGGGCTCAGCTCTGTCCCTCGCTAGCAAGCCGGGCTTGATACGAGCCGTCGAGGACATCTTTTACGGATCTGTCAGTTGCTGATGAAGCCTTGTTTCTTCTTCTCCTCCTTCTTCTTCTCTCCTCCCCTCACAGGCTAACTCTCAGTCCAGATCGCAGGCGTCGTCGGAAAATATATAGAGTATCCGTTCGACACCGTCAAGGTCAGGCTTCAGAGTCAGCCTGACCATCTACCCTTGCGATACAAGGGTCCCGTCGACTGCTTCCGCCAATCCATCAAATCCGAGGGCGTCTTGAGTCTGTACCGAGGCGTCAGCGCTCCCCTCGTAGGCGCCGCCGCCGAGACAAGCAGCGTCTTTCTTTTCGAGAATATCGGTCGTCAGATCCTCTACCGCAGCGGCACATATTCCCGCGACGAGCCGCTGCCGGTCCCCGTGCTCTGGCTCACGGGCGCTTTCGCCGGCTTCTTCACCTCCTTCGTCCTTACACCCGTCGAGCTCGTCAAGTGTAAGATCCAAGCGCCGATTCTGGCCGACGGCAAGGCCGCCACCCCGCTTCGGCCTATACCCGTTATCAGAGATGTCTATCGTCATGAAGGCTTCCGCGGCTTCTGGCATGGCCAACTCGGCACCCTGATCCGTGAATCTGGCGGGTGCGCGGCCTGGTTCGGTGCCAAGGAGACTGTCACCTCCCTCTTTTACCGCTTCGGCACCCCTCCTAACGCTTCCGTGGCCGAGAAGGAGGCTTTCCTTGCCAAGCCTCTGCCCCTCTGGCAGCAGGCTCTCGCCGGCGCCTCGGCAGGCGTATCGTACAATTTCCTATTCTTTCCTGCAGACACCATCAAGTCCCGGATGCAGACGGCGCCTGTCGGTGGTCTGGCCAAGAAACGTACCTTTTGGTCTGAGGGACAGGCTCTCTGGCGACAACACGGCCTGCGAGGGATGTACCGAGGCTGTGGCATCACATGCTTCCGCTCGGCGCCGAGCTCAGCCTTTATCTTCATGGTTTACGATGGGTTGAAGCGACATTTTCCGATGCAATAAGTTTGAAGACGCTGCCGTCTTCGTTTTACGGGCGCGCAAAGAAGGGAAAAGTTTGGAAGCCGGGAATCTAGCTACGGCGCATGGCTTGTAGTCAAGCGGATAGATGGTTCAGATTAGTGTGTACCGTGATCCAAGTTGCGTGTACAGACTGCGGCGGCATAAGAAAAGAGTGGCCAATGCAGAAGAAATATTGTGCTTCAAGTTCCCTACAAGGCTAGTCGTGAACTCGCTGGATGCAGGCGACAGACTGACAGGCATCAAACTATTCCTCCTTGTCAAGCCTGCGAGCACCCTTATCGGAGAGATCCCAGTCATTGAGATGACCAGCGCCGGCGCACAGATAGGTTGCGAAGCTGAGCCAACCGAGATAAGGCAGCTGACACAGACCAGCGACACTGTCGACCGAGTTCCACAAGTAGGCCAAGTAGCCATTGAGGCCGAGCAGAGTGACGATGTCGACGGTGGCCTCGACGGGGCGCTTAGCGACGAAGAACAGGGGCATCCACACGAGGTTGAGGCCAAGCTGGATGGTGTAAAGCGTCAGGCTTTGCTTCGTGACGCGAACGGTCTCCGGGGATGCGAAGGGCGCGAGGCCGATGGTGGCGACGCGATATGAGGCGTAGCCCATTATCCTGATGTGATCGCGTGGCAGTAGACGACAACAGGTTTCAGCCAATTGAAGACATTCGATCAAGGGGGGGTAAAGGGGGAGGAAATGGACAGAGTGTTTTCAAGTCCCTACCCGTAAAGAACCGTCCAGACGGGACCAAAGACCCAAGGCGGTGGCCTCAGAGGCGGTTGCTTAAGAGCAAGATAGGTCTTTTGCGTATCGGCGGCTGCGAAATGGGGAGGGAGGGGGGTTTTGACAAAACGAAGCCCGGTGATTTTCTCAGTCCATGTCGAGAAGGGGACGCGGACGGCGGGGCTCACGGCGGGTGCCGAAGCCGACGGCGGTGCCGAGGGCGACGGGGAGGAGGATCGATGCCGCCGGGTGCTGGAGCACGGCGGACGGGATGGTGATGCTAGGTATGTAGGTTGTCATCGTGTCTGTCGTATTGTGCTTTGTATATGTGCGTGTTTGGTGCAGATTGTTGTGTTCTGGGGGGGGAATGTCTCTGAGGCCTTGAGGAAGAGCTGGAGGAGATGGGGAAGATGATGAAGGGGAGATGAAGGTCAAGGAGAGAGTGTGTGAGAGAGAGAGAGAGAGACCATGTCATCATGACGGGCCGGGACGGGATTGTCTGCAAGCAGGGGGAAGATGCCGAGGCATGTAGCTCTGGGCGTGAAGTCGGGTGGGTGGGTACCTACCTGTCTCCACACAAAGGACGTTTGAGCACGTGCCAACGTCTGCAGGAAAGAAGCGCCGTTTTTCCAGACTTCTGAGTCACGTGATTTTTTTCCCTTGCCGCGGCGCGCACGGTCGCGTCTCAACGCGTCCCGTCAACGGCTTAGCTAAAGAGCTCTTTATTTCCTTTCAACCCTTGACGCGCGCTTGGCGTCCAATATAAACGGTACTTGACCCGCGACTTCTTCTACTTCATTGCAAAGCCCCTTCCCAAGGTTTCCCTTTCACCTCCCAACTCTTTTCAGAGTCTCTGCAGTTGGATA
Organism: Ophiocordyceps camponoti-leonardi (nom. inval.); assembly: GCA_003339455.1. Taxonomy (NCBI): domain Eukaryota; kingdom Fungi; phylum Ascomycota; class Sordariomycetes; order Hypocreales; family Ophiocordycipitaceae; genus Ophiocordyceps; species Ophiocordyceps camponoti-leonardi. The sequence continues at coordinate 68,073 of PDHP01000121.1, read as the reverse complement.
ACGTTCAACGGAAAGCTCGACGACGATCGATTGGGACCTACGGAGAAGGCATCTCTTGCTGAACGAAGCAAGCCTGCTTGCCTGCTCGTCATGGTTCGCGGTGCACTGGGGAAGAGAGCGCGTGCCTCTCCTGAGAAGCGTGAGTGATGTCCTTTCTCTCTCTCTCTCTCTCTGACCTCCATCTGTTCTTTCTCTCGCGACCACCTTCATCATCAGCAGTCACTTCTCAGTCAACAGATTACTGACGTTTCCGCAGCCTGTCCCCTGACGCCGTGCAAGAGGACGCGCCGTGGCACCACCTACTCGGTGTCCGACGAGACCAATGACGAGAACCAGGATCCCCGCGAGGCTGATCTTGACGATGAGCCGTCACGAAAGCAGGTCGTCAGACTGCCCGTCACTCCGTCTACGCCGCGCCATCGCGATGTCCTCGGCCAGGTCTCGACGCCCCGACACGCTGTCATGTCGGCGGGCAAGCTCTTCCGACGGATGACGCCTCAGACGCCCCTGTCCCCTTCCTCTGTCCAGACGGTCTACCACGCGGCGCGTCAGCTGTTTGCTCGCGGAGTCGAACCTGGTCGCCTCGTCGGTCGCGAGACGGAGCGCGAGCATCTGGCCCGCTTCCTGAACCGATGCGAGCCGTCGGAGCCGTCGCCTCACGGCTGCCTATACGTTAGTGGCGCGCCAGGGACCGGCAAGAGCGCGATGGTGACCGACTTGATGCGTGAGAGCTCTTCTCGAGACGGCGTAAGGTCCGCCTACATCAACTGCATGAGCATCAAATCTTCCAAGGATCTGTATGCCACGCTGCTTTCGGAGCTGGGACTGGCTGGCGCTTCGACCGAGGCTGGTATCGTGTCGACTTTGCAGCAAGCCTTTTTCCCCAAGTCGGCAAGGTCGTCGACTACCGTCTATCAGGTGACTCTGGACGAGATGGACCACGTCCTGACCCTGGGCCTCGAAAGCCTGTACCGCATCGTGGAGTGGTCTTTACAGAAATCTTCCCGCCTGGTCCTGATCGGCATTGCCAACGCTCTCGATCTCACCGACCGGCTTCTACCCCGGCTCAAGTCACGCAACCTCAAGCCGGAGCTCCTGGTCTTTCTGCCCTACACGGCGGCACAAGTCAGAAACATCATCGTGACGCGTCTTCAGTCGCTGATGCCTTCCGGAAGCGACGAGAGTTATGTCCCCTTCATCCATCCGGCCGCCATCGAGCTCTGCTCGCGCAAAGTGTCGAGCCAGACGGGCGACCTGCGCAAGGCGTTCGAGATTTGCCGACGGGCCCTCGACCTGGTCGAGGCTGAGACTAGGTGGAAGCACGAGGAGGAGGCGAAGGAACAGATGCTGCAAATGACACCTTCTAAGAAGAGGCCCCTGGGGGAGAATGTCAACGGAGCGGCGGCGGCGGCACCACGCGGCGTCCTGCAAGCCTTGGCAGCGTCGCTCAGGGGCTTGACGGCAGAGACGGCGCCGCGGGCGTCCATCATGCACCTCAACAAGATCACGGCAGCGGCGTTTGGAAACGGAACGGTGCAGCGACTGAAGACGCTCAATCTGCAGCAAAAGGCAGCGCTCTGCGCCCTGGTGGCATACGAAAGACGCAGCCGAGACAGGCTCAAGACGGGCGGCACGCCGTCGTCCAAGACGCAGACGATGGCACCAAGCGTCAAGATGCTGTTCGACACGTACTGCCAGCTCTGCACCAGCGACTCACTGTTGCACCCGTTGTCGAGCTCAGAGTTTCGCGAGGTGGTGGGCAGTCTGGAGACTCTGGGGCTCGTCAACGCGGTGGAGGGCAAGAACGGGAGCTTCGCGGCGCAGACGCCGAGCAAAAGGGGTCGCAAGGGCGCGGCGGGCAGCGGCGACGAGAAGCGCATCGCCAGCTGCGTGAGCGACAGGGACGTGGATTCGCTGGTTGACGGCGTCGGGGCGAGCATTCTCGGGAGCATCCTAGCGGGCGAGGCGCTCGACTGAGGTGATTTCCTTCTTTTCTTCCTTTTTTTTCTTCTTCTCATTATCTCTTCTTCTTCCCACCTTTTGCATGATACCATCATTGGCGAATCGCATTGGATGGGCGTTGAGCTGTTTTTTCTTTCGTCTTGTGAAAGGGATCATGATTGAACGGGCTGAAGAGGGTATGCGGTTGGCATTCACCCTGTCTGTACGGATAGGTATGTACCTAGGTAGTCTGGAGTAGTTGACCATAGATAAACAACTGTCCGTCTCTAATATAGTATTAAGACCACTGCGAAGGTTGAAGAAGACTGTGCCCTTGGAGTTTGATGGGAAGAGAAGAGGTTGCGAGGTTGATGATGAAGTTGAAAGACGAGGACCCCTCCGACTCCGAGCCTAGTCCCTAGCGGGGTGCCTAGTAAGTAGCCTGTAGAGGCTGTGGAGGCTGTTTCTAGGCTCACGTGCCTTATTAACTCCAGTGCAATGAGCCAATGACAATGTACTGTCTCTATCCGTACGGATGTCGGATAGTGCCTGCCTGCACGGTCTGCACCTGCCTTTTATTGGCAGAGCTTGAATCAAAGGAAGGTAGGTACTTCTGAGAGCCACCTCGGTCACGGCAGCCACGGAAGTACCTACCTACCGCCTTACACGGTACACCACTGACCACAGTACCTTTGCCTGCCTGCTACTACCGCTTCAAGGTATGTCAAGTCAGGTCGCGCAACTCTTTTGCTCAGTTCATTCTCCCTTCCTCTCTCTCTTCCTCTCTCTCATCAATCTCTCATCACTGTCTCTCTCTCTCTCTCTCATAATCTCTCCCATAATCTCTCCCACTCACTTCTTCCCTTCTTCTTACACCCTCAACTCTTTAACATCAGCTAAACTCTCTCTCGCTGTCTCTTTCTCTCTCCCTCCCTCTCTTTCTCTCTCTCTCTCTCTCTCTCTCTCTCTCTCTACAGCTTCTTCAGACTTTCTCTTCCACCACTCGCTTCTTCCTACCTCGGCTCTTTCTCTCTTGCCTCTTCCGGCGGAGACGCCGACTGTCGTCTCTGCTCTTCCCCTCCCCCTCCTCCCCCAAAAGGAGCTCGCCGTCTGTGCAAACACCCCACTACTCCTCCGCCGACCTCGGCAGTACCGCGCAACACTTTGATCCTACGAAAAGGCTTCTCTTTCGAATCGTCGAGTGTACGAGCGTCCAAGTGGGATTTCCCCTTTTGGCTCTCTTGTCGTCGCCGCCGTCTCTTTTTCTTTGCCTCCTCGACCGATCATAGAGCGCCGAGATCGATACCGGCTCGGCCTGGCCTGAAAGCGACTGCCACGGCCCGGCGACGACGACGAGGCGAAGACGACGCCGACGCCGACGCCGACGCCGACGCCGACGCCGGACAGACGCCCATCGCCCCGTCGTCCTCATGCCTCTTCCGTCCCTGTCCGGCACTCCCGCTTCCGCCCCTGCCTCTCAAGCCGAAGCCCCCGTCCCGCCGCCGCCTCTGTCTCCCGCCCTAAGCTCGTCGTCCAGGACGCCCGCCTCATCGTCGCGCTCGAGCTTGCTGTCGCGCCTCAGTCGCCCACTCGCCCTCCCGCTGAGGAGCCGCAACCGAAACGTCGTCGACTTCCACGTTCGCTGCGACGAGCCTTACCGCAAGTATGGCGCCGGCGACCCCGTTCGCGGCTCCGTCGTCCTCGTCGTCGTGCGGCCTCTGCGCATCACCCACCTCGTCGCCTCGCTCCACGGCCACGTCCGCGTCCTCAAGGACCCCACCTCAGCCGCCAAGGCCCAGCACGCCGCCCTGTCTTCGACCGGCAGTTCGGTCTCTCCCCGGTACCACGGCAATGGCCTTGCTAGCCTCTTCCAGGATGAGCAGGTCCTGAGCGGCGAGGGTCGTCTCGAGCCCGGCAAGTACGAGTTCGGCTTCGACCTGGTCTTCCCGGACGCCGAGCTCCCCAGTAGCATCGATGTGCGTCCCGCGAACCGAAATCTCGTCCCCCCGCCCACTCTCCTCCCCCCCCTTTTTTTTTATTAACAAAGAACAATGTGTCTCCTTTCAGTAGCTAATACCGCGGTCCCCAGTTCGAGCGCGGAACCATTTCTTACATGATCACGGCTACCCTGACGAGGCCTACCACCATCGCTCCGACCTCGTCTTGCGATCGGAAGGTCACGCTCGTGCAGAAGATAGACATCGGCATGCTCTCACCACCTCGCCCGAGAACCATCTTCCTCGAGCCGATATCAAAGCGCGCGCGGAGGAAAAAGGCGACGGCGGCGACGCTGGAAAGGACTCCGACGGCCAGCCTCGCCGAGGCCAACGACGCTGCGAGCGAACCCGACCTCGCCGAACGCTATACCATCACCGACGAGGCCGTCGCGTCCGATGCCCGAAATCACATCCCCAGCGACCTGCGCAGCGAGGTCAGCGGTGAGAGCGGTCGCACCGCCAGCACCGCCGTCAGCAGGGCGGAGGCCGCGCAGCTGTCCCAGGTCGGCGCCGCATCCATGACGCCGGCGGCCAGGCAGCAAGTCGTCGACGACAAGACCATTACCGCCACCATCGAGCTGCTGCGGGGCGGCTGCCTCCCCGGCGACACCGTGTCGGCTCGCGTCACCGTCCAACACATCAAGCGGGTCAAAAGCATGACGGGCGTCATCGTCACCCTCTTTCGCCAAGGCAAGATCGACACTTCGCCGCCGCCGTCCCGCTTTTCCAACGCGGCCAGCAGCAGGGCAGAGGCTGGGAAGCCGGATAAGGAAGAGATGTTTCCGAGGTCTAGGACCAGCCTCGGCGGACTATCGCTCTCCTCCACTAGCTCCACCAGCGTCTTCCGCAAGGACCTGGACCAGAACGCGGCGCCACTCATTATCGACCCGGCCACGCTCCAGGCGTCGGTCACCATATCCGTCAAGGTGCCCGACGACGCCTTTCCCACGATCAAGGGCGTGCCGGGGGATATGATCAGCTTCAAGTATCAGGTGGAGGTGGTGGTCGACCTGGGGGGCAGGCTGGCCAGCCAGTTGCAGGGAGGGCAGTCGTCGTCGTCGAGGCCGGGGCCCTACGGCAACGGCGGCGCCGAGCAGAGCGTCGGGTCCTATGCGCCCTGGCGGTCGACTAATATTGCCGACACGGCGCAACTGAGGAGGGAGAAGGGCGTCATCTCCGTGTCCATGGAGACGGTCGTCGGGACGACGGACAGCTCGAGGAGTCGCAAGCCGATGAAGAAATCGTCCGAGGCGAGGACGGTACGGATACACGAAAGCGACGACGATGTCGGCGAGCGCCCCGGCAGCGCCAGTCGCGTAAACGGCCAGCCGACGGCGCCGCAGCGCAGTTCGGACGGCTATCAATTCACACCTCCCCCAGGTGGTCCCCCTTCCGTTCCGCCGCAACCTCCACAACTCGACCGGGAGTTGTCTTTTCGCGATGAGTCCCAAGCGAACGGCTTTCCTCCCGACGCCGCTCCATCGTATATCCCCGCGCCCCCCATGTTGGTCGACCAAGGCAACTTGACGGAAAAGGAGCGCATCCGGCAGGCAGAGACCAGGCTACTGCCTAGCCAGCCGCCCGCCGCGGGTCCTTCAGCCTCAGCCCCCGCCACCAGCAGTCGTGCCTATGATGGCGACGATATTTACGATGCTGAGGACGCGCCGCAGGTGCCGGGGCCGGAGCCAAGCGCACCATGCGATGGCGCCAATGACGCTGGGCCTTCGGCACCGGCGGAGGAGCTGCTAGGCCAGGGGCATCAAGCTGAGGACAAGCTGGAACGTGAAAGGTTGAGGCTAATGGGCGAGGCGAGCGCTCCGCCCGAGTTCCCAGACGACACGGACAGGAACAGCCCAACCCATCCGGTAGTAGCGGGAGGTCACGGTGTGGATGCCGAACCTTCGGCGCCCAGACTTGACGACAACGACGACTACTGTGCCAGTTACGGTGCCGTGGCTGGTCCACCGGGAGCCGGGAGCAGCGGCGGGCGGCACCCGGAGCAGTTGCCAGCATATGAGCGATGACAGCAGGCGAGCGAATTTTCTAATCTTTTTATTGGCAGGCTTCTCTTTTTTTTTTTTTTACACTATATCTCAGGCGAATCGGGGCGATGCTCGACCTGGATAAAGAATGACGACTGGGGTGAACAATGGGATAGGGGAACGGCCGTCATTGGAGATCCAGCCCTTTTCTGGTTTTTTTTTTTCTGTTTAATTTCGGCGTGGCACGACAGCGGAAGCTGGTGTTTAGAAGGCCGGCGTTTGAAAGACGGATTCAGAGGGAGAACAAGAGACGTCGAGGCCAAGAGTCTGCGTACCTTGGGACGGCGAAGACGAGAAAGGCATCGCAACGAAACGAGGTCGGCGAGACTTGTGATGCTCGTCGGCGATGGAGTCGAAGGTACATTGGAATGGGGCCGTCTGTGCATGAAGCCACCCCTCGCCGAAAAGACAGGTCAGTGACATGCGTCCGATTTGACACAGCAAAGCCAAGGAGGTTGCGGTGAATGTTCATATCGCAAGATGGTTGCGAACGATGGACATCCTCTCATCCAAGCGGCCCATGCAGTTGGTGCGCCAATGCTCTCGCATAGGCCGGAAAGAGGGGATCGATAGGGACGGGTGAGGCGGCGAAGGAGGTTCGGTAGGATGAAGGCCCTCCGGAAGGACAGAAGAAGACGGGGCCGAGAGGTCGAAGCTTCGAGACGAGGCACCGCGGCGGATGGCGATGAGTACCCATATGAAGACACGGTCGGGGCTTTGGACGCGTATGTATGTATGTATGTATATGCGTGTGCATGTCCTCTAGATGGGTGTTTGCTCAAGACAGCGCCTCGGACTCCCAGGCCTCAATCTTCTCGCGGATTCTGACCCAGTAAAGCAGTCGGACGGCCAAGCGCTTGGCGGCAGCGGCATCGTCGTTGGCAAAGGCAGTCTGTAGGTCGCGCTCACAGGCGGAAAGGCGGCGGTCGTTTTCCGTCCGGACGTCTTCGAGGTGAGCGGGCTCAGTAGCGGCGTCGACGGCCTCGTAGGCCTCGAGGGCGATCTCCATGAGTTCAGCGTCGTCATCGGCGTTGTTCCGATCGTCGGTGACGTCGATGCCACGCAGCCGGAGGAGATACTGGGCGCGGAGCAGGGGGTCGGCCAGCGTGCGGTAGGCGTGATTGATATCGGACGACATGGCCTCGGCGGCGGCTTTCCGATCGGGAGGTTGCTTATCCGGATGGTGAGCCGCCTGCAGCCGGAGGAACTCGCGCCGGAGGGCCGCAAGATCGATTTCGAAGGGTCCCGAGGGGGGAGGGCCGGAGGCGAGGGTTTTGGGGAAGTGGTTGTATAGCAGCGTGGTCGATGCTTTTGCCCCGTCTGAGGAGCTGCTGAAGTTGAGCTTTGGTTTTTGGAATAGCGGGATGGAAGGGAGTAGATGGGGGCGACGAAGTGGAAGTGAACATTGGCCGCCGTTGACGAGTCGGGGACGTGGCGTTGCGCGGGAGGCGGCTTTGAGGACGAGGAGGGATCTTGGTGACATTGACAGCTGTTTTTTTTTCTTCTTCTCAATCCTTTTTTTTTCCTGAGGCTGAAGAGAATATGGTATCGATATGTGTATGTATCTTATGACTGTGTGTACGTAGAGAGACAGATGATGATCTGGATAAAGGAGGCGTTGCGATGATTGATGAAGATGATCGATGACGATGTATTTTTTTCCCCGTCTTTATTAAGAAGAGGTTGTAAGATACTAGGTGGAGACCGCCGACTTCGGAGCATCTTGTGTGATCGGTCAGCATGACGCAGCGTCGCGTTGATCGCTCGGCTTGGCGCCCCTCGTTTCGACCCCAAAAAAAGTGTCAGGGCTTGGCTTTGTAGGATGGAGAACGCGATTCGTGATGGTTTGCAATAGGCAACCGTCGCCGGTCATGGGGGAGGGGAGGGTTTGAATTGCCGGCGTCACCCTTTTTTTCCCTTTCTCTCTGTTCTTTTTTTTTATCCTCGTCTCTTCTTCGTGTCATCGATCTTATCATCATCGCTATCGCTATTCTATCGTTGAGTCGTCAATATGGCTGACGTCGTCTTGGACGCTGCGCAAGGTGAGTGACGGCCACTTTCTTCGTCTCAATGATGATGACAATTGGAAATGATGACAACCACTGAAAATGTCAAATCAATCAGTCGCGAAACATAATTCTCGGGAAAGCTGTTGGGTCATCCTCTACGGCATCGTCTACGATGTGACGGATTTCCTATCCTCGCATCCCGGCGGTGCGAACATCATCCTCAAGCTCGGCGGACGCGACGCCACGGAAGAATACGATCCCGTCCATCCTCCAGGCACGCTCGAAGAGAATCTGAGGCCAGAGGCGCGGCTGGGGCGCGTGGACCCGGGCAGTCTGTCGACGACGACGAAGAGCGCCGTTGCGACGACGACGACGACCGACGCGTCACCAACTTTGGCGTCGCTGCTTAATCTCGACGACATCGAGGCCGCCGCCACCAGGCGCATCTCGAAAAGAGCCTGGGCCTACTACTACTCCGCCAGCGACGATCTGTACTCGAAACAACTCAACGGCGCCGTCTACCGAGACATCCTGCTGCGGCCGCGCGTCTTCGTCGACTGCACCGCCTGCAATCTGTCGACGTCGGTTCTCGGCCATACGGTCGGCGTGCCCTTCTTCATCGCCCCGGCTGCGATGGCTCGGCTGGCCCATGCGGATGGGGAGAGGGGCATGGCCCGGGCGGCGGCCCGCTTCGGCGCCATGCAGATCATCTCCAACAACGCGTCGATGACGCCCGAGCAGATCGTCGAGGCTGCGCCGCCGGACCAGGTCTTTGGCTGGCAGCTTTACGTGCAGAACAGTCGCGAGAAGAGCGAGGCCATGCTCAGGCGCATAGAGGCGATGGGGTCGCGCTTCAAGTTTATCTGCCTGACGCTCGACGCGCCCGTGCCGGGCAAGAGAGAGCACGACGAGAGGACTGGACTAGAGCGTGGCGTCGGCGTCGAGCCGGTGCCGGCGCCGGATCCTGAGTCGGCAGCCGGCGGCGTCGGGAGACAGCTCTTTCAGGGCACGGCGTCGGACCTGACGTGGGCCACGACGCTGCCATGGCTAAAGCGGCATACGAGCCTGCCCATCGTGCTCAAGGGCGTGCAGACTCACGAGGACGCCTACCTGGCGGCTCAGCACGCGCCTCAAGTGAAGGCGGTGCTGCTGTCCAACCACGGGGGTCGAGCGCTGGACACGGCGCCGCCGGCGGTGCACACGCTGTTGGAGATTCGCAAGTACCGGCCCGAGGTGTTTGAGCGGGTCGACGTCTGGGTCGACGGCGGCATCAGGCGTGGCACCGACGTGGTGAAGGCGCTGTGCCTCGGCGCGAAGGCGGTCGGGCTTGGGAGAGCGCCCCTTTACAGTCTCGGGGCAGGGGGTCAGGCCGGGGTAGAGCGCATGTTTGAGAGTGAGTTTTTCCCATTTGTGAGAGCAATGATGACGAGGAGGAGGAGGAAGAGGAAAATGAATATGACGAAGAAGTGAAGGCTAACGGATGACGCAGTCCTCGCGGCCGAGACGGCCACGTGCATGCGCCTGCTCGGAGCCGGAAGCATCTCGGAACTGGGGCCCCATATGGTAAGGGATCTCTGTCCATCAATGTCATGCTATAATAATATCTGTGCTCGGACGCGGAACCGGAGGCTCTGCTGACGTCCGTTTCGTTCTAGATTAACAGCCGGAGGGTGGAGAGGGACATTTACGATGGAGGGCGGGAGCGGGCGAGACTGTAGGGGACCGACCCTTGGTAATAAGACTGTGAAGGCCCGAAGGAAGGGGGGGGGGGGGGGGGGGGGGGGAACCTTTTTTTTCAATGGGGGGGGGGGGGGGGGGGGGGGGGGGGGGGCGCCGGGGGCCATTTCTTTGGGGGAGGGGGGCTGGGCGCCGGCTGGTTGGGCGGGGGGGG
>PDHP01000121.1:0-58183 GCA_003339455.1 Ophiocordyceps camponoti-leonardi (nom. inval.) | reverse complement strand
GGGGGGCGTGGTGGGGGCGGGGGGGGGGGCGGGCGGGGGGGGCGGGGGGGGCGTGGTGGGGGGGGGGGGGGGGGGGGGGGGGGGGGGGGGGGGGGGGGGGGGGTGGGTTAACCTTTTTTTTCAAAGGGGTGGTGGTGTGGCTGTGAGGAGAGTGTCATCAGAAGCCAATTCTTTAGGCAAAGGTGAATGAGCCTCGGCTTGTTGGACCGGGGGGGGCGATGGCCGCCGATATTTGGATGGTACATAATGAGAGGAAGAGGAAGAGGATAAGGAAGAGGCCCGAAGAGAGCCGTGCCGACGTTGCTTTGCGGGTGGGTTAGGGGGGCGGATGGGCAGGTCTTTCTACCATGCGTCTGCCTGTATGTCATATAAGCCACGTATAATGGTTTGTAGGTACGGACAGGCAGATGATGGTTGTGTGTAGGTACATACGGAGTAGGGAGTATAAAGTATGAAAAGTCAAAATACGACGTTGCTGCTCTCGTCTGTGTGTGTGTGTGTGTGTGTGTGTGTGTGAGGATGTGTGTGTGGATGTTCGTGATTGATCGTTCCGGAGGTGGTGTCCTGTAAGGGGGTGGAGTGGGTGGTGATGCTGATGGTGTGGTGGAGTGGGTTGCGGGGTAATTAATATGTACCTATGTACATACATATCCGTACATAAAGGTGTTGTAAAATACGGACAATATGGAGGTTATTAGGTGCGTCACGTGTGGGCTGGAAGTCGGTTGTTGAGAGAGCTCGTGGGCCTGCTACAAGAGAAAGAAGCTTACCATGGATTAGCTCTGAGTCGTACTATCTGTGCTCCGTAGGTAGTAGACAGAAACTAGGTACCTATCTTCCTATCCGACTACGGATAGATCGTAGTAGGCATGTCTTTTTGAGACACTCCTTAGCGGATAGAAAGAAAGGGCCGAGGCGTGAGCGAGAAGGGGAGAGAGAGAGTGTGTGTGTGTGTGTGCGTTGACGATTATCCTCGAAAGGGCTCGCTTAACTACCTAGGTATGCGGACAGAACAAACAATAGCAAATCACTTTATCTGAAGCAGCGGGATTTCGACCTTGTTTATATGTTATGTATATCAACAATCCAAGAACCGTGATCAAATTTTACAGAACAACAAGGTTATGGAAAGAAGGAAAAAAAAGATAAAAGAGACAAGGGGGGACAAAAATGATGAGAAAATAGGACCCCTGCCTGGCTGCTCAAGTGGTTCAGCAGTGCTTTTCCCTCTCCCTTCATCATCAGACGGACCAACGCTCCTCTTTCGTACATACATATTACACCTCGTCACGGTTGATAGCTGGGGCACTACCTAACCCCCGGAGATGGATGGCCATGTGTGGAATAGCGTTGGTTCGAAGGGGGGGGGGGCGGACGGACCTGTTGAACACATCCCCCTCCCCCCTATTTTCTCTTCTTCTTCTTCTTCTATCTGCGGATACCTGTAGGGACGTCCGTCGACGATGATCGGGACTTTTTTTTTTCTTCGATTCGACAGGGTTCTTTCAAAGTACCCCCCCAGCTTTTCTTTCTTCCCCCCCCCCCGCCCCCTTTTTTTAAAGTGTGATGATAATTTATTATTACCGGTGCCTAGCAGATGGATATGCGGGGGGGGAGGGAGAGGAAAGGCAATCTGTAAAGCAAGTGATGACCCCCCTTGAATGACAATATGGCTGAACAAAAAGGACGGACAACAGAGGATGCACGTATATACATGTACGGTGAGGTACCTACATACTATGTACAGTGAGTGAGGCTACATCACCATCCGTTCAGTACCATGCATGCAGGTCGCAGCCATCTCGTAATGAGAGGTACGGACATAACTAACAAATAATCCTCACTGGTCGTCCCGGTAGGCACCTTATCTCAGGCTACGGATACCTGTATGTACGGATACAACGAGTACAGATTCTGAGCCCCCTTCGCCGCTGACGTTTGCTTTGCTTTGCTTTGCTTTGCACGGTAACCCCCCCCGTACGGATAGCGTCGACTGAGATGACACCGTCCAGGTACTACCTCGGCCTTGTTCGGCCACCACCACAACAGGGTTGGTTGCGTCCGTGGGGAAATCAGTCAGTCAAGTCAAGTCAAGTCAATCAATCAATCAATCATGGATGGAAACCGCCAACTGGAGCTCAGAGACTGGCCCAAAGAGGCCTTTTGCAGGTTGCCAATCTACCTAGCTAGGTAGGTAGGTGGGTAGGGTAGTAAGTGTTAGGTGTATATACGGATAGTAGGTAGGATAGTAGGCAGTTCTGTTGTTGTCATGATATATCCGTATATATTGTTGGTGTGCGGCATCAGGGTGCCTAAGAAGGTATTTCGTAACCCGGCTCTATCCAGGCTTGACTTTATTCTTCTTCTTCTTCTTCTTCTTCTTCTTCTTCTTCTTCTTCTTGTTCTTTCGTCTTCGTCTTCGTCTTCGTTTGGAAGTTTCCTCTTCTTCTCCTTCCTCTTCTCCTTCCTGCCTGTTTCTTTTGTTTTTTTCCCTTCTCCTGCTCCTTCCTGCTTTTCGTCCTTTCCCTCCTCCTCCTTCCTCCTCCTCCTTCCTCCCCTCTCTCCTTTCTCTCTCTCTCCTCCGTTCTCTTTTGTCTGTCGTCTCCACGACTCGATCCGATCTCTCTCTCTCTCTCTCTACCTCTACCAGCATCACTCGCCTAACCCTCATCATCGCTATCCATCACCACCATCACCGTCATCATGTCTTCCGACGCCAAAAATATGACTTCACAAACCCAACACGACGCCCAAGTCGGCCGCAGCAGGAAACGCGGATGCGTCAACCATTGCAAGCGCTTCTGGTGGGCTTACCTGCTCTTGCTCTGCGCCATCGTCGTCCTCGTCGTCTGCCTCATGTGCGTTCTCTCACCTTATTCTTTCCAAAAATGACAGTCGAGGGGTCAAAACCAGCTCACAAGTCTCCTCCTGGCACAGCATCTTCGTCGCTGTTCCGAAAATCGCCCAGCGCAAAATGGATGATTCCAAGCTGGAGATTCAAGGCGTTCATGTACTGGAGACGACGCCCGACTCGTATCTGATGGAGATCAACTCTACAATCACCACCGATGGCTCCATCCACGCAAACATCGACCCTTTCCAGGGAAATCTCTACATCGACTCGGACGAGAACCCGGTGCCCTTCGCCACCTTGGACTTTCCTTCGACCGCTTCCGACAAGCTGGTCCTGGTCAACATCAGCCAGACGGTTCAAATCAAGGACCATGCCGCCTTTACTCGGTTCAACACCCTCTTCTACCAGAACAAAGCAGTCCGCGTTCGTCTCAGCGGAAAGACAAAGGTGAAGCCGTCCGGCATCAACAGAAAATACGACGTCGACTTCAACAAGATTCTCGAGTTCGACGGCCTAGATACCTTCAGTGGCGCAAAGGTCGATGGCACCGTCGACATAGGCGCCCCGACAGGCTCCCCTAATTTCAGGGGCACGGCCGACATCCCCAACAGGTCTCACTTTACACTCGATGTCGTAAGTCGCTTCTCGGTGCTCTGCGTCGCGGTTACGTCGTCTAAGCTGACGAAACAATTCCTTTCAGGGCAATGCCTCTTTCACCAACTTCGCCGACGGCCAAAACATCGGCAGCATGACAATCAACAACCTCATCATCCGCCCTGGCATCAACAAGGTCAACGTCGAGGCCGAGCTCGATCAGCTCAAAGTGCTCCAAATCATTGGCAAGAAACCCTACTGCGACAACGGCATCGTCCCCTTTGAGCTTCTCGCTACCGACGTCGTCCGTAATGGCGAGAAACTCGACTATTTCGCTACTGCCTTGGCCAGCCGCAACCAAACCGTGAACATTGACATTGGCAGCATTCTCCGAAAGACCATTCCGGGCTTCTCCCTGTCTTGCTCCCGCGCCTGAGAGACGGCTCGGACTGGTGTGTGTGTGTGTGTGTGTGTGCGTGCCTGTTCTTGGCTACCTGATGACCCCTACGGATAAGTTGTAAGTTTAAAATAATTACGAAGCATGTCGTACACGTTCCCCTGCATTGAAGCATGCAGGGTATCGCTCTGGGAGTCGTCTTGGGGGTGCAGCTCGACTCGACGGAAGCTTTGTTTGGGATGGAATACCCGCGGGCGAACCTCCGGTTGCCCCGCTATGAGCTTGGAAACCGTTACGATAGATGACGGTGAGAAGAATAGCGAATAGAAAAAGTATGCCTACTACAAGCTGAGAGCTCTCCATTCGCCTCCAAAATTTGCCTTCGTATGCTTCTCGTTTCATCTCCATCGGCTCCGAGCCTTGTCCACTTTAGCAAGCCCGCCGAGAAGTTGCGGACCCGTTTCACTGGTCGTGGTAGACGGCACAAAGTCGATCGTCGTCCTGCTACCGCTTGCCCTCTCATCCTCGCGCTCCTTGACGATCCTCTCCCTCGTCTTCCTCAGCCTATCATAAAAGGCGGCTTCGGGAAACGCAGCCGGATTCCAGAGGTCAGGCGAGAGCGTCGTCTCATATTGCTTCAGCCCTTCCAACTCGGCAAAGTCCATCAGCTTGTCCATGATGCTGGGATTTCGGAGCGAGGTAGACTGGTCCAGCTTGGCGTTGAAGTGAGTGCCCTTCTTCTTCAGTTGCAGGAATTGCTCGAAGCTCTTGCTGGTGCGGGAGGGGGGGGATCCTGGTGGCGACGGGGGGATATCTAGGTCAGGGACGGTAGGGAGGGTGAGATGGTGGATGAGGGCGCGGTCGTCGACGGAGGAAGACGTTCTGTCGGACGGTAGGACTTTATCTTCTTCTGCTCTTCCTCCTCCTCCTCCTTCTGCTTCTTCTTCTTCTTCTTCTTCCATGGGAGGGAGACTGGGTCCTAGGGGGAGGGCGCTTTGTGGAATTGGGCCTATGGTGGGAAGCGGCGGTAGCGAAGACGACGTCTCTGTTTGAGCTGTGGAAGGAGGAATTCGTATAGTATCCGATGTATCCGTACCTGATGGCTTTTTATTTTCCACGATGTATTGTTAGCGTAACGATTCGCGGCTTCAATAAGACGATGGGCGAGCTGGGGTCGGAAGGGAAGAGGGAGGATTTTCACTTGTTGCTGCTCTTTCTTGTCCTCATCGCTATCCTCGTCACTGCTATTGTATCCCACAAGGCCAGCCATGGTGACCGCCGAGTCTTCGAGGTCGAGGCATCAATGAAGTCGAACGAGGATCGACGAAGCAGTTGGGACGACCTTGTCTGAGTCGACGAAAAGGATGCCCATGAGTCGATAAGGAGAAAGGGTACGTACCCGCTCAGGGAAGTGGAGGGGCCCAATCGCCCGTTTGCTTTCAGGTACCTCTCTGTTGGTACCTCTCTGTTAGGGCGAAGCAGCCTGTCAGTTGGCAAGGGAAAATCTTCGGGCCCCGATAATCTCATACATATGTACATACCCACCACCCCACCTTCCTCCCCCTCCTCTTCCCTCCACCTCCTCCACCTCCCCTCCTTCTCCCCTCTTCTCCGCCCATGTTTTCCTTTTTATAGTCACCACCATCGGGCTGGCGAAGAGAGGCATCATCATCCACTGTCTCCATCATCGCCTCTCGTGCATCTGAAGACGCGTTTCGTTGTTTTTCTTCTCCTTCTCTTCATCACTGGTCTTCCCTTTTGCCATCTGTTTCTGTTCGCAGAGGCACGGCAGCGGGCGGTAATTTTCTTTCTCTTCCTCGTACCCTTTCTCGTTCCCTCGGAATAGAATACATACTATACTAGTACATAGAGCTGCCCTGCCCGTCAGCTGCTACGCGGCCTACGCCCATTTAGCCAGGAGGGGTTTCGTTTTACCTATTTCATTCACCCATACACCTACCTACCTACCTACTTCTTTTCTTTACCTCTCGCACGCCTTCAAGGCTTCCAACAAAGCTAGCCTTCCAGTCACGCACACAAATTCCCCTTCCCTCCCTCACATTTCGCCCTCCGTCTCCCTCCTGCAGCCTTACGGATCTCGGCCAGGAACAAAAGTACTATCCACCGAACGTGGCTTCCTTCTGAGCAACCGACACGGCCATGGCTCGGCGGAGAGAGTCGCGCTCACCGGGTCCTGCCGGGAGCTTCGACGCCTCTCGTCACCGCCGCAGGGATGAGGACCGTCGGGAAAGAGATCGTCGTGATGAGAGGTGGCAGCCCTGGGGGCCAAGCAGCCGGTCTCGAAGCCCTGATGTGAGAGAGACTCTTGTCGCGATGTTGACCATAACGCTGCTGACTTTAATCTTGTTGCAGTTGATGCAGCACGTGGAACAGGACCGGGCTGCTCGCATACGCGACCGAGATCGGGAGCGAGATATGATGCGTCGCAGGGAACGCTCGCCGGATCGTCGAGATGACTCATACTTTCCCCATCCCCCGCCGCCTCCTACTCGCGACTTTCGAGACAGGGAGAGGGACAGGGACAACAGGGACAGAGACCGGGAACGACAGCGCGAGAGGGAACGTGAACAGCGCGATCGTGAACAGCGCGAACGTGAACAGCGCGATCGTGAGCGTGGTGAACGTGAGCGTGGTGAACGTGAGCGTGGTGAACGCGAGCGCGAGAGAGATCGTCAGAGGGATCACCGTGACCGCGAGCGCGGCCGCGAGCATGAACGCCGCAGGTCTCGAGACCGAGTTGGCGGCAGACCTCGCTCGCAGGATCGCAGGCGAAACCGCAGCCGCGGCAGCGACAGAGGCCACCAAAGCCCCGAACCCTCCCGCGACGTCCACCGCTCTCGACGTGAGGGGACGGCTGAGTCCACTGCCCTGAACAGATCTCATCCGACACCGTCTGCCGATGGCGGGAGGTTGGGCCATGAAGACGTTGGTGTTGTTCCCACACTCCTTTCGACCACCTCTAAACTCGAACAGAGGCAGAGGACGGCTGCCCAAGAGGCCGAAGACGAGATCAGGGCTAAACGTCGCGTGCAGCTCGACAAATGGAAGAAGAAGAGGGTGATCGAGAAGGCAAACGAGCCCAGTGATGTCAACCAAGCTATGAATATTCTTGCTGAGATGGACAAGAAGGCCGACATGGAATCGGCCGTCTCAGATGCTCCCGTTTCGCCATCGACGTCTCCCACTGCCGGCCCTGAAGCAGGAGACTCGTCTCCTCCCCAGCCGTATGCTGGCAAATTCGACCCCAAGACTATTGCCAAGAGATCGGCAGCGTCACGGTCGCATGACTCTTCCAAGACGGTGCTGGGCTCTCTGGTCCAGCCGGGCAAGGGCGTCACAGTTCCACCGGCTGTTCGGGCCGCAAACAAGGACACTGCCGAAGGTATGATCCCCCGCCTCTCGAAATGCTTTTTTCCCTTCCCATATTCATTTGCTCATCATCTGGGTCTTTCAGTCTCTGCCTTGCCAGCCAATCGCGGAAAAGCCAGCGGCTTTGGGTTCGGAAATACTCAGTCAGACGGCAGGCTTCCCGCGAAGCGAAAGCAGCTCGATCTGGACGGAGACGATACCGTGACGCGGAAGCTGAGGAAGCTCCCGGCCTTTACTGCGGAGTCCGACGATACGCCTTACGCCGATCAAGACGAGGACTACGATTCCGGTGACAACATCGCCGAGGACGAGGAGGCAGCGGTCGCGGCAGACCGTGCCGCTCACGAGAGGCGCCGACAAGCCGAATCGCAAGACCAGACGCACGCTGAGTTGCATCCCGAGTCGCAAGAGCAGGCGCAAACTCAGACGCAACCCGACGGAGCTGCAGCCGCAAGCTCCGACGTCCAGGAGGTTGAGATGACCGACGGCAGTCCGGCCGAGGAGAAAGAAGCTGCCAGGGAGGAAGCCACTCGAGCGGTTGGGGCTGCTGCGACACAGACACAGGCGACCAAAGCGGCCGATGCCACCAAAGTTGGCCCCTCGACGCTACCGGCCAAGCCAGAATCGATGCAGGTCGACGAAGAGGAAGATGACACACTCGATGCCTTCATGGCCGAACTCCAGCGGTCCGAGCTTAAGAATTCGGCCAAGCTGGCCAAGAAGCCCAGGAAGCAACACGAGCCAGTGGCCTACTTCAGCGACGACGACAATGTGTACGACGCCGAGGCGGGCGGCAACGCCGATAGCATCCTGGCCATAGCCAACAAGCGAAAGAAGAAGGACATTCCCAGTGTCGACTACAGCAAGCTCGACCTCGACCCCGTCCGCAAGAACTTCTGGGTCGAGCCCATTGAGTTGAGCGCCATGTCGGATGCCGAGGTGGCCGAGCTCCGTGCAGAGCTCGACGGCATCAAAGTCAAGGGCAAGGACGTGCCCAAACCGGTCCAGAAATGGGCTCAGTGCGGCCTGACGCAGCAGACTCTGGAGATCATCAGCGGTCTCGGGTACGAGAAGCCGACGACGATTCAGATGCAGGCCATCCCAGCCTTGATGTCAGGACGCGACGTTGTCGGCGTGGCCAAGACGGGATCCGGCAAGACGATTGCCTTTTTGCTCCCCATGTTCCGTCACATCATGGACCAGCGTCCGCTCAAGGAAGGAGACGGTCCCATTGGTCTTATCATGACGCCGACCCGCGAGCTGGCCACGCAGATCCACCGAGACTGCAAGCCGTTCCTGCGGTCGATGAAGCTCCGGGCTGTCTGTGCCTACGGCGGCGCCCCCGTCCGCGATCAGATCGCCGAGCTCAAGCGCGGCGCCGAGATCATCGTCTGCACGCCGGGCCGGGCCATCGACCTACTTGCCGCCAACCAGGGCCGAGTGACGAACCTCAAGAGAGTCACCTATGTCGTCCTTGACGAGGCGGATCGGATGTTCGACATGGGCTTCGAGCCTCAAGTGATGAAGATCTTCGCCAACATGCGCCCCGAAAGGCAGACGATCCTGTTCTCGGCCACGATGCCGCGACTGATTGACTCTTTGACCAAGAAGGTGCTCGCGAACCCGGTCGAGATCACCGTCGGCGGACGAAGCGTCGTCGCAAAGGAGATTGAGCAGGTGGTGGAGGTACGCGAAGAGAGCACCAAGTTCTTGCGCGTGCTGGAGCTCCTGGGCGAGCTCTACAATCGGGACGAAGACGCCCGAACGTTGATCTTCGTCGAGCGACAGGAGAAGGCCGACGACATGTTGAAGGAGCTGTTGATCAAGGGATACCCTTGCATGTCGATTCATGGCGGCAAGGACCAGGTCGACCGCGACTCGAATATCTCGGACTTCAAAAAGGGCGTCTGTCCCATCCTGGTGGCGACGTCGGTGGCGGCCCGGGGCCTGGACGTCAAGCAGCTGAAGCTCGTTATCAACTACGATGCGCCCAACCACATGGAGGACTACGTGCACCGGTCCGGTCGAACCGGTCGCGCCGGGAACAAGGGGGTCGCGGTGACGTTTGTCACGCCCGAACAGGAGAATTGCGCGCCGGGCATCGCCAAAGCGCTGGAGTACAGCGGACAGCCGGTGCCGGAGAAGCTGGACGAGATGAGGAAGTCGCACCGCGAAAAGGTGAAGGCGGGCAAGGCCAAGGACTCTTCGGGCTTCGGCGGCAAGGGCCTCGATCGGCTGGACCAGGAACGCGAAGCCGTGCGGCAGGTGCAGCGCCGGACCCACAGAGCCGAGGGTGAGGAGGACGACGACAAGGATAACAAGAAAGACGACAGTAAGGGAGACAAGGCGCTCAACAGCGGCTTCAAAGCGGCGGCATCCGTCGTCCAGGCCCGCGACGAGCAGAAGTCCGAGGGCGATGCCAAGTCTGTGGTCCGTGGCGAGGCGGCTGCTGGAGCGAAAGACCGCGGCAAGAATCCGCTGGACAAGGTCAGCTCGGCCGTCAGCGCCATCAACAGCCGGCTCGGCAAGTCGGGCCAGCTGCGGTCCGGACAGCCCATCGACAACAAGGGACCGGATGCGGGCGCCTTCCACGCGACGGTGGAGATCAACGACGTGCCGCAAAAGGCACGATGGGCGGTGACGAACCGCACGAACGTGGCCAAGATTCTGGATGCGACGGGCACGTCGATCACGACGAAGGGCAGTTTCTATCCTAAGGGCAAGGAGGTGCCACCCAACGGCGATCCGAAGCTCTACATCCTGATCGAGGGCGAGACGGAGGTGGCTGTCGGCTCGGCTTTGCAGGAGATGGAACGGCTGCTTAAGGAAGCGGTGGACGCATCGAACGAAGCCAGCAGCAGGGCCCCTGCCAGCGGACGGTATACCGTCACCTAGTCGCCGACAGGGAAACGCCCTCTCATTTTTGCTCTCTCCTCCGCGCGGACCGGAAGGGACAAGGGGGGGGTTTCGGGACTGGGGGGTGGAAAAGGCCTCGTTGAGGGATGAAGGACTCTTGATGTCCATGTACGGAATAGATACCTACCTACGTAGATAGGCACAAATAGGGGTTTCGGTTACTTGTCAGGCGTTCCTTTGACGTGAATGATGTAGTGGTCATGCGTAGGTAGGTAGGTAGGTAGGTAGGTAGGTAGGTACGTGACAGGCAAGGCGACGTTGGAGGGTCCGGCAACGGGTTCGAACCGTACCTATCCGTACTTACTGTTGGCATTGACAATGACGACGGTAAGGGAAGCCGGCACAGGAGGGAGGGATGGGCTCGGAAGAATGCCTAGGTCATCAGACCTTGTTAGGCAAAGAACCGGTGAGGGCTGGACCACAAGGACGGAGAGCGGAGGAATATGTACAGTCGGAATGAGTTGACTACCAGGTGGTAGGTAGGCAGTAGGTAATAGACTCGCGGCGTTATGAAAGGAGGACCGAATGGAAGGCATCATTTGGAAGCAGTGATTATGATATTATCTCACAGTAAAGGAAAGGGGTAGGGAGGTAGGAAGGTTCAGCCAGCCCTTGGACAAAGTATTCGTACAATATTCAACGGCTGATAACGACGACAAAGAATCGGTAGCCAAAGCAAGTAAGGTATGTATGTAAGTGATGACGCTGCCGAGGAGGGGGAAAGGGGAGGGGAGGGGGGGGTAATATGAGGAAAGTTGGCGAGAAGTCTGGTCCAAAAGGGGGCATAAAAGACGATTTTTCTTTCTTCTCTTAGAAAAGGGGGGGAAGGGGGGGTCCCCGTCATAGGTCGTCATAGGCCGGACGAAGGGGTAGATGGATGGAAAAAAAAAAAAAAAGGGAAAAAGTTGAACAATTATTGTATCAATCCCAGTTCCGAGCGGAAGTGGCGTCTTCGGCGTCGCGAGCTCGTCTTTCCTGTTCGCTGGCTTGTTTGAGGACGCTTGATCTGGACTGTCGCCTTTGGGCGGAGAGTTGTCGTTGGAGCTTGCCCCCCGATTGGGTTTTGGCTTTGGCGCGGGCCTGGGGGAGAGTTTTTTCTTTGTCATTTGTTTTTGTTTGTTGAGGTGTGTGAGAAAAGAAGATGGGAGGGGGAGAGGGGAAAGGGGGGAATGTCAGAGGGAGGAGAGAGAGGAGAGAAAACGAACCTCTGCTGCGTCGGCGGCTCTTTGTCTTGCGTCGTCGGATTGGGGCTGTTGTGGTTGAAGGTTTTGCTGCGTCGAAGAGGAGGAGGAACCGCCGCCGAGCTTGCGGGGGGGACCGCCGACTTTGGCGGGGACGGGGGCCGAGGGACGGCGGTTCGAGGAGGAGGTGGTGTTGTTGGCGGCGGCGGAGCCGAGGACTCGGCCGGGAGGATGGGGATGGGGATCCTCTTTGCCGCAGAGGCTGCCCATTGTCTTTGTTGCTGTTGCTGTCTGGGAGGGAGGGGGGAAAGGAAGAAAGAAGATGGTTCTTGTCGGAGAGGAGATGGGATGGACGGGGTTTGATGGATGGATGGATGGATAGATGGATATGGGGTTGTGTGTGGTGTTGATGAAGAAAGTGGCACTAACTTAAATCAGGTGTTAGTGTCGTCGACGTCGACGTCGTTGTCTTACGACATGGCCCAGCCGAAGATGGCCCGCCTAGCTTGATCTGGTATCTGGCGACGACGGTTGACGTGATCTGAGTCAAAGACAGGGTTTTCAATCTTTTAGTAACCCCGCGGCTGAATCATAGAAGAGTCACGAGTTTCTTCTCACAACGAATGTATGTATGTATGTACGGGGAAGCCTCACAGGATGTCTACATACCTATGTACAGAAGTTGGTACCTAGGTAGAGACGCGTAATCTGGATGACAGGAGGCAGGTTTGCCTTTCACACTTTTTTTTTTTTTTTTTTTTCAAATTACTCAACCGCCTACCCTACAGCAATCATCCTCGGCACGGCAATTCAGGAGCGCCGGCTCGGGGACCGGATGTGACGGTGGGAAATAGAGTAATACATATATGTACATACGTGCATGTGTTTGCGGGAAGCCTAGGGAAGAGAAAGCTTCGTCGTATGTAAGAGAAAAAAAGTTGGGGGGGGGGGGGGGGGGGGGGGGGGTTTAAAAAATAGGAAAAAAAAAACCCAAACGAAAAAAAAGGGGGGGGGGAATTTATGAAGGGCGTGGGGGGGGGGGGGGGGGGGGGGGGGGGGGCCAGCCNNNCGTGGTGGGGGGGCGGGGCCCGAGAGGGAGGCACGCGCGCAGCTCCTCGCCACCAAGCGTGGGGGGGGGGGGGGGGGGGGGGGGGGGCGTTTAAGCATTAGGAGAAAAGAATACCAAACGACAAAAAAGAGGAGGGGGAATTTATGAAAGGCTTGGCGGAGAGGAGGAGGAGGAGGAGGAGGAGGGGGGAGGATGAGGGCTTATGAGCTGATTATCACTGTCACGTCTTGGCTTTGTGAAAAGCGTCAAAGGTGAACGAACTGATGTTCCCCCTTCTCCATTGCGGGAAAATCGGCTGTAGAAGGGAGTTTCTGGAGTTTCCAAGAAAGAAAAGAAAAGGGTGGAAGCGAACCGGTTCCCCCCCCCTTTTTTTC
The DNA here is from genome assembly GCA_003339455.1 of Ophiocordyceps camponoti-leonardi (nom. inval.). Lineage (NCBI taxonomy): Eukaryota > Fungi > Ascomycota > Sordariomycetes > Hypocreales > Ophiocordycipitaceae > Ophiocordyceps > Ophiocordyceps camponoti-leonardi. The sequence goes on along the minus strand of PDHP01000121.1, from coordinate 45,408 downwards.
CCCCCTCGGCCGTAGAAAGAATGTGGGATAGGAGATGGGGAAGTTATAATAGGGATCTTTCGACTTATCTTATTACATATGTATAGCAGGGGAAGCGAACGGGGGAGAAGAAGGTAAAAAGATCGGGGTCCGGGGAACCGGGGCGTCGTTCGGGAGGTGGGCGGACGCACTGTCGACGTACATACTGTACGGACACGGCCGACGAGAGGTTTTCGGACGTCCGCTTGCCGGGTATTGTGGTCGGCACTTAATTTAATGTACATATGTATGAAAAGATACGAGAGGAAGATATGTTCCGGATAGATAAAGAAAAGGAATAAGAAAAAAAAAAGGAAGAAAATTAGAAGAGGATAGCGAAAAGCTGGCAAAGTCTAGGATGAGAGGCGCGCCATCGGCACGTGGAGTGGCAACTAACCGAGGCTTACGATGTGTTACGCCTTACGCCTAGGTTCTTAGGTTCGGAGGGGGTCATCGCCTACCTAGTATACATACATACAAGATTTACGATGTTTGTAGGTATATTATATATATATGTATGTACGGATATATGACTCACAGATAGGTAGGTAGTATAAAGACACATTATCGGAAAAGTTCATGTAGACAATCCTTTCTTACGACGAATATTGTTGTGAGATTGTCGTAGAATTTTCAGCTGTCGACTACCTAGTACCTACCCGTAGGTCCTAGGCTAGGCGAGAGATTCCGCGGATGGAGGGGGGGGGGGGCGGATCTCTTTCTCAACTCTACCGTCCTTCCACACACACACACACACGACTTTTCTTCACAGCCTTCTTGCCCCCACTCCGCCGCTGCTGTGCCGTCCGCTTGATGAGGGTTGTCGTGTAAGAAAGAGAGAGAGAGAGAGAGAGTGTGTGTGTGTCTCGGCAACGTCATGTGCATGGCATATGTACATCATGATCATGGTGGAATTACCTACTACCTATCTACTTACCTTGGTAGGGACTGACGTAGGTGAGAAGGAGTTGGTGGGTACGGATGCTATAAACGACGATGGAAAAGTAGAGGTTGAAGTTGATGCGCGCTGAGGATGATGACGTTGGTATCAATTACTTGGGTTTTTTTTTTGTTTGTGAGCAGTTTTGTTTCCTTCTCTTTGACTTATCCCTCCTTACCTATTAATAAACATATTTTATATAAAAAAAAACTAAACTTGAAAGAAAAAAACTCTCTCTTCTCTTCTTTCCTAGGTATGTATGTACATATCCGTAGTTGGTGGGCAAGGCAGAGTTGATGGATGGAAAAAACGACGTTAGGTATATGCACATAGACGGTGGTAAAAGGTCGGCAGGTGAGATACGAGAAAGAAGTCTTAAAAAAGAGGAAGAAATTTTCTGGTTCTCTCCTTCCCTTTTGCCCCTCCCCCCTCCGAATCCCGGTCCCTGACATTTTCGTCAGGGCGGGGTCGTTCCCACCCCATCAGGGTTCTCGCAGAGCTCCTCGCAATGCCCAGGGCCGCCTACTGCCTACCTACTACCTACCTACTAGGTACGCCCTACCGCCTGCTAGTAACTGCCTACACTGCCTACCTACCTTTTTACCTTTCCCATTTCCCACCTACACACACACCTACCTACCTACACTGTAGTCGTCTGTAGGCTACCTATGCCTAGGCGGCTGTCTCGCTCCGGCCGGCCGCTGTCTGCCTGCCTTCTTCCTTCTCTTCTCTTCTCTTCTCGGTGCGCGGCGGGGGGGCGGAGCGTCTGCCCTTCCTTCCGCGACCCGCCGCCGCCATCTCCTTCTTTCTCCTCTTCCTCCTCCTCCTTCTCCTCCTCCTCCCAGCTTCTCTTCTAACCTGTCTACCTACCTACCTGCCTTCCTAGCTTCCTGCCTAGTAGTAGCTACAGGAGAAGGTAGTTACACACACCCCCCCCCCCCCCCCCCCCCCCCCCCCCCCCCACACCCCCCCCCCCACCCCCCCCCACCCCCCCCCCCCCCCCCCCCCCCCCCCCCGCCCCCGCCCATCAGCACAAAAAGGAAAGAGAATACCCCCCCCCCCCCCCCCCCCCCCCCCCCCCTTCTCTCTCTTACATACATACATACTAACCTACACTCACAGGCAACCCATACCCTCACGCACCAGCACCAGCACCATCACACACACACACACACACACACACACACACACACATTCACTTACCAAATATACTTCACTTCACTTCTTCTTCTTCTTCTTCTTCTTCACCCCTTCTTCGCCTCCTTCTTCGGCTCTTGCTCCGGCTTCAACAGCTCTCTCCAATTCGACCTCTGACGAACATCAAGTATCCGTAAACAGACTGCCTTCCACCACCCTCCGCCCCCCCAATATAAGACAGAAAGAAAAGAATCAAAAATCCCGGCTCGATAAGTTGCAGGGGATGCATCGTCGCTCCGTCTCTTGGACTTTTTGTCGGCCTACTAAGTCTCTCAAGGAGAGGAATCACTCTTCTTCTTCTTCGTCTTGATGGTCATGCAGGATCCTCTTTCGGCCTTTCCCGGTCATGTCAATCACAATGTTGCGCCGACGTCCAATATGATGGATATCCATACCCTTCCGATGCCGGATAATGACGACCACTATCGCGATATGCAGACGCTGCAGACGGACGTACTTCGCCATCAACGACAGCATCAGCATCAACCCACCATCTCCTCTCTTCCCTGGCCGCCGTCTTTCGACCTCGGCGCTCCTGCTTTCCCCCCGGGATGCCATCCCTTGCGCTGCTGCGGCGACGATGGCGACGCCGACGGCGACGACCACAACGATGACAACGACGACTGCGCGTCCGATTGTAACACCGCCTGCGACCGGCCCTGTGCCAGCCAGTGCGGCGACGTCGTTTGCTGTGACGACGATGCCTGCGACAGCTCCGAGCTTTGCAGAGACGAAGCTTGCCCGGACCAGCCCTGCATGGACGAGAACTGCCGGACCGATCGCGACAAGGCTGCGGCCGCCGCCGTCCTCACCTCCTTCGGCGACAGCAGCAGCAGCCAACTGCCGATGATGCCGCTTACCGACCATGAAAACTTGCAGCAATTCATGCCTTGCGCCAGCCTTTCCACCATGCTCACCCTACCCGACGGCTCCCCCTGCTTTCCCAACCAGCCAGGCAACATGACGATGGAATACGCTCTGGCTAATCACATTGCCCAGTACCATCATCCGTCCCATGGATGGGCTCACGCCAACAAGTGCGTCGCCAACGATCCGGCCCAGGTGATGCCCAGGTGCATCCTGCCCAAGATGTCCTTTGACAATCAATACCTGTCAAACCTCTCGGCCTCCGAATGCGGCTTCCAGGTTCAAGACCCGAGCGCCTTCGCCGATCACATCTTCGAAGACCATCTACCCGTGCTCGAATACCACCAAGCCGGTCACGCATCCTATCCTGCCAGCGGCGATCATATTGCCTGCCATCACCCGCCGCCGCCGCCGCCGCCGCCGCCGCCGCCTCGTCCTCGCTCGCACATGACCCAACACGACCACCAGCACTTCTCGCCGCCGTCGTCGTCGCCCCTGGACACTCTGCCCATCGGTCCGGCTCTGTCGGCGACACCCTCCTCCCTCGCATCTTTCAGCGCGCCGTCGCCTCTCGAGTCGGTCGTGACGCGGTCCCTCAGCCCCCCCGTCGCCGGGTCCGTCGCCCTTGCGCAGGACCAGTTTACCTGTCGCTGGATCGTCACGGGCGGCGACATCTGCGGCTGCCGCTTCGACAACGACGAACAACTGCAGAAGCACTGCAAGGTCGACCACCTCAAGCAGCTGAGGAAGGCTCGCGTCGGCTTTCGTTGCGGCTGGGCCAGTTGCAACAGGAGCACGCCCTTTAGCCAGCGAAGCAAGCTGGAGCGGCATATGCAGGTGCACACCGGCTGTGAGTCGCAACAAACTCGGCCGAGTAGAGTGACGCACCGCTGACCTCGGGCGGAACAGACAAGCCCGTCCAATGTGACGTATGTGGCGCCGCCTTGTCCGCCAAGCAAGCCCTCGAGCAGCACAAGCGGATCCATACGGGGGAGACGCCCTGGCTCTGCAAGTTTCCCAACTGCGGATGCGCTTTCAAGCAGCAGAGCGCCCTGAGTATATATATCCTTTCCCCTTTTCTTTTTTTTTTTTCCACTTGCGATCTGCGTAGGCTGACGCGGCGAATGGCCAGCGATGCACGAGCGGACTCACACGGGCCTCAAGCCGCTCCAGTGCGAGATCTGTCTCAAGAGATTCAGCGAGTCGTCCAACCTGTCCAAGCATCGCCGGACGCACAACGTCAAGGGCCTGCACGAGTGTCAGATCTGTGGCAAGGATTTCCACCGCCTGGACCAGCTCCGGAGGCACGTGAGCACCAACCACAAGGACCGGCAAGACGAGCTGGACGGCCTCTTTGGCAAGGTCAAACCCAGGTTCCAAGCCAGTCTCAAGGTGACGAAGTCGGTCAAGACGGCGGATTCGAAGATGGTGATGCAGCCCCTGGACGCCGGCGCGCCCCTCGAGCTCGGGGACCAGCTGTTGGCGGCCATGACCCATCAACATGACCCGCTGCAACGCAGCTGATTTTTTTTTTATGTCGTTGATGGGCAGCCCTTTTTCCTTTTTCTTCTTTTTTTCCCCCGTTTCTACTCTCTTGGGGGGGGGGGGGGGGTTTCAGTACCTAGCTAGCTGTCTACCCATGTGCCACTAATCGTTATTTGTACGATACTAGGAAGCAAAATGGGGGAAAGAGATAGAGAGTAATGATGCTCCTCTCACCAACGCTGGCTTTTTTCTTGTCGATGTTTTGGGGAAAAAGGGGCGAAAAGCAAGTAGCGAAAAGAGCGGGAAAAAGGATGGGAGGAGGCGTCCTGACGAGCGCGATGATGACCAGCCGGGCACCAACCCCCCTTTTTCATTTTTCCTTTTTAATTGTTTGTAGATATTGATATTGATGATGTCGTTTTGTCTTTGGTGGTCTTGATCGTTGACCGTCTCTAACGTATTCAAGAAAAAGGGGGAAGAAAACGAAGACTTGTAAATAGTGAGACGAGTGTCAGGAAAGCGGTCTTCGATTATGCTTGTCTTGTCGAGTTCGGATCCGTCCTCGAATTCCAATTTTGTTGGAATCGCGTATGTAGTATAGATATGTATATATGTCAGTGATATTGGGTCAGGGCATCAGGACCGCTATAGACGAGTTGTGTATATGAGGGCTAGCTACCTAGTAGGCAGGGAGGCAGGCAGGCAGGTGGGCAGAATCACAAAAACCGTCGACGAGCGACATTGTTTCCGTCACAGCTACAGATGGGGACTCGGATGGAACTTTGTACCCTTCTTCTTCTTCTTCATCCTGGTGGTGTGAACTGGTGGTGTGATATGTGCAGCGTTAAGCTGCTCGTGGTCTCGTCTACGCGGCGGTCCATTGGAAAGGAGGTTTTGCCCATCAAGACAATTCTTTCTTCAACCTCGAACGTAGAGTTTCCCGGCCCGAACAACGTAAGCAAGTCGACGAAGCAAGCGAAGAAACGATTCCTCCTCCAGAGCCAGGCACAGGCACGATGCACGAGGTGCGGAACAATTTGTTTTTTTTTTGCGTCTTCTTTTTTTTTTTGGGTCGCTCGATGTTTGGATTGTTGTTCTTCCTTTCTCTCGAGAGAGCAAGTGAAAAAGAGAAAAGGGGGTAAGATGACAGAAAAAAACGCCCCAGTCGCCGGACCGCTCCCAAGCATTGAAGACCTCTTTTTTTCTTTCTTTTTTTTCCTCTTTCCGTAGCGAAAACCTCACGCAGCCTGTGGGAGAAGAAAAGCGTTAGAAGAAAAGCGACGTTCGAAGGACAAAAAAAAGGGGAGACATTAAGAAGAAGACGGGATGGGTCTGTAAGCAGATTGAAGATGAAAAAAAAAAACGCTAGATACCTTGACGGCGAACTTCCGTTGGGGAAAGTTCATGTTGCGCTTCTTGGTCTTCTCGAGGACGCGGGCCTTGTCCTTGGGGGAGAGGCGGCGGCGGATGGCGCGCGTCTGCTTGGGTCGGAGGTCGAGGGGGGCGTACTTTTTGTTCTTGTAGAAGAGGCGAAGTTGGGATCGTTGGTTGGCCTTGATTACTGTGAGGACGCGGGCGATGGACTTGCGGAGGTCGTGGCTATTTGTTGTTTTAAGGGATGATTAGTTTTCTTTTCTCTTCTTCTCTCCATTTCTGTCTCTCTCTCTCTTTGGTGAAATTCTTCCTTATCCCGAGGCAGAGAGCGAATTGTAGAGAGGAAAGGGGAGGCGTACATCTTATTCAGCTTCGTGCCGGACGAGGCCACCTTTTGAACACGAAGGTGGCCAAGTTCCGTCTTGAGGTCCTCGAGCTGCTTGTTCAAGTCGTCCTTGCTCTTGTCCCACAGCTGGGCAGCCTTGACTTTGCCGGACGACTGGGAAGAAGAGAAAACCCCAAGGTTAGGAGAGATTCTCAGAGATAGACGCCTTTCGCGACGGAGTGTCAAGGACGTTGCCCTTGTGGGAAACGACTCACCATGGTTGAAGGCGATGATTCTCTTCTCTTTCCTGTCGATCGCGGAAGAAAGGAGATGTATGTAGGTGGGTGGAAGGTTTTCTTTGGTAGGATGGAGGTCTGGGGCCGTCGAATTTCCAGGCCCTTAGGGCTTTCTCTCTGATTTGTGTGCGCACTGGTCTCTGATTGGCCCAATTTTTTCCAGACTGCCCCACAAAAAAGCTGGTCTCTCCTCGGCTAATCGGTTCGCTAAAAGAAACGCTGCTGAGGTAAGAAGATCTGGTGCAGTCACGTGCAAAGGCGGTGAGAAGGGGAAAGCGACGATTCTGCCGTCGGGAAAGCGAATGACGAAACGTCGCCTCGTAATCCGGGGGGAGGACTGAGGAGAGGAGGCCCTCTCACTTCTCGAGACTCGATAAACGAAGTGTGAGAGAATGTTGCTGCAGGATTGACAGCATCTGCATCTCGACACCTCGAGAAGACTGAGCTCAGAACGAAGAACGAAAAATAAAAACGAAAGGATTAGACGGGGAGTGTCAGAATCATGGCCACCGCCTCGGCTGCTTCGCCATCCGGCAGCGCGGGATGGGCTCAACTGCGGCAGCAAGCGAGGACGTTGGAGACGCAGGTAACGGCGATGCCCTCTTTTCCACTCTTACTCTTCCTGAGCGCCCCTCTTACTTTTGGAATCTCACTGACGGATGTTTCGTTCTTATGCTCACATGTATATGTATAGACGGAGAACCTCTTTCACACGTACGCTCAGTTCTCGTCTTCTGCTTCCATACCACCTAAACCGACAGACGAGGAGCGAGAGACGGAATCTAATATCGAGGAGCTGCTCGAGAAGGTATCCAATCCGCCTCACTCTTTTCCTTTTCTCTCTCTCCTTCGTCTTCCTCATCTCCCTCACAACTGACATGAAATCGAAAAAAAAAACCAGCGCGAAACCGTCATCTCCCATCTCGCAAGACTCCTCGACTCAGAAGCAGCCCTCACGTCTTCAGCCCTGAAACAGAACAACCTCTCCCTCCTACGCGAGAAGCTAGCCTCCCACCGTCGAGACCTAACCCGTCTACGCAACTCCCTACACCAAGCCCGCGACCGAGCCAACCTGTTGACAAACGTCCGTTCCGACATCGACCAGTACCGCGCCAACAACCCGGAGGCTGCCGAGGCGGAGTATATGCTCAATGAGCGCAGTCGCATCGACAACAGTCATGACATGGCCGACAGCGTCCTCAGCCAGGCGTACGCCGTCAACGATAACTTCGTCTTGCAGAGGGAGACGCTCGCCAGCATCAATCGGAGGATTACCCTGGCCGCTAGTCAGGTGCCTGGCATCAATAACCTCATGGGCAGGATATCGGCTAAGAAGAGGCGTGATGGCATCATCATGGGCTGCTTCATCGCTACCTGCTTCGTCGTCTTTTGGTGGTTTACTTAGAAACCTTTATTATTTCCTTTGGTATCTTTCGACGGCGTCTCAAGGCGTGGGGAATTTGGTCTTTGTATGATATCTCTCTCTCTTTCATATGTATCTTACAATACCTGGTAGGTACGGTGGTCGACTTAGGGCGAAAGAAGGGCCTTTTCTGCACAAAGGCGGAAATCCCTCACCCCGTTACACCCCCCTTTATCCGACCACCCTGAGCCTTTTTCTGCCGAGGCTCGACGGCATCCTTCTCGAGCTCATTCGCCAACTTGGCAAGGCCCTTGACCAGGCTCTCCCGCTCATCGGGTCGACTGTCCCCGCTGCCGGCCCAGCGGATGCGACAATGGTGATCGACGAGAAAGACGTAGCCAACCTTGGCGTTGAGGAGGCCGACAGCCTCACGCATGTCGTCGGAGATACCCCGTCGGACCAGGAAATACTTGTCCCAATCCCCCTCGGAGAAACGCCTCCGCAGCGAGCCGCGAAACAGCCAAAGGAGCCAAGCCTTGGCCGCGTTATCCTCATAGTTGACGTGGACCAGCTGCGCTCGTCCGGAGGGGGATCGAGAAAGGACGTCGTGAAGCGCCGGGTTGGCCTCGGACGAGACGAAGGATCCGACCTGGAGCTCGGCCCACCTGCTGCTGAAGACGGAGACGACGGAGGCGCGGCCGGTGAGCAGGGGCGTCGTGTCGCGGGCCGTCTTCTCCTTCGGCGCCAGGGTGCGGCCCTGTAGGTTGGGGAAGTAGAGGGAGGCTTCTGCGCGGAAGAGACGAGGTGGAGCGAGGAAGGACTTTCCGTCGTGGTACTGGAGATTGCTCCAATCGCGGAAGTAGGGGCGGGAGAATTGGTTCGTCCTGAAGTCTTTTCTCAGTCTCTCTCTCTCTTTCTCTCTCTCCCTCTCCCTCTCTGTCTCTGTCTCTTTGTGGGGAGGTATGCAATCGCCGCCGACACTTCTTTTTTGTTTCTTACAGCTCTTTACGGCGGACCATGTTCCGATCACGGTCAAAGAGGTCGTGCCGTCGTTGGCTCAGCGTCCGGTCGTCGATGCCCGAGTTCTCCCCCGCTCGCGGCGGGTGCGGCATGCCGATGGGACGGGGCAGAGGCTGGGGCGTGAAGTCGCCCTCGTAGCGAGGGCCATAACGTCGTGGGGCTTCGATGGCCGCGCCGGCTGGTTCTGTCGGCGTCGACTTTGTTGGAAACGGCGGTGTCGTCGTCGTCTTCTTCGAACATGTCTTCTTTCCGACGTCTGCTGTCTTCGCTGCTGCTGCTGCTTGGGAGTAGCTGCGGACGGAGCGGAGAGGCTGTAGCAGCCGCTGCCGCACGGCGCGAGGACTGACGGTGGATCGCAAGCTGGGCGAGGCGCGTAAAGAGGATGCGGGGAGGGAGATGCAGCTCGCTGTTGTTGTCAAGGCTAGGAAGAGTGATAGACTCAGCGCCGCCGCCGAGTTGGTGTCTTTTATCCAGCAGTTCATTGAGGAGAAGGGGAAGAAGGGCGGATCTTTGTTGTTGTTGTTGTTGTTGTTGTTGTTGTGTGTGGGTGCTCTGCTGCACTGCTGAATCTGATAGAACAGGCAGGCAGGCTGATAAGATCGAAGAGCTCCAGCTTTTTTCCCCCCCTTCCCTTTGCGCCCTACGTTAGAGCCTCCGATGTGGCGCAGCATCACTAACACCCCCCCTGGGAGCCCCAGTCAAGCCACATGACGGCTATTCGCGGGGTTCGACTCGCGCCAGAAGGAAAGCCGATTGAAGCCACACCGGCTGCTCACCCTCACCCTCTAAGTCTAAGTCTACCTCCTCATCTCCTCTCCTCGTTTCCCTCTCTCTCTCTCTCTCTCTATCCCGCCTCTCCCCTGTCACTACCACTCCATTGCTCAATCTGTCTCACCCTCACCTCATAACCGACGACATCACGTCCTCGATTGTCATCCGCCGACCACCGTCCTCCCGTCTGTCTGTCTGTCTGTCTGCTCCCCCCTCGCCTCCCCGCGCATCGACGAAGCACGCGCGGGCCGTCCTGCTCGTGCAAGGCAGCGAGACAATCCCCCGCCAGAGACGGCAAAATGTTCCTCCAGAGAGTCACCCGATCGCTGCGCAGGCCGCTGCACCTCTCAAGGCTCGCCGGCCCCCGCCTCCTCTGGACGACGAAGCCGGCCCTGAGCGCGAGCATGAGGTGGTTCACCGACTCGAGGTGGCGATGCGCCATCAAGCCCGTTCTACTAGCCGACATAGGCGAGGGTGAGTTCTGTTTTCTTCTTTCTTCCTTCTTTCTTCTCCCTATTTGCCTCCCCTTCTTTCTCTCTTCCCTTCGTCTCTTCTTCCCTACAAACGGTGACGCTCATGGAAGGGATGGAGAGCAAAACGAGTTTCCCCCCCCCCATGATATATAGGAATCGTCGAGTGCGAAGTCATACAATGGTTCGTCGAACCGGGCGCCCACATCGACGAGTTCTCCCCCCTCTGCGAGGTACAGAGCGACAAGGCCTCGGTCGAGATCACGAGCCGCTTCGCCGGAACCGTCAAGAAGCTGTACTATGAGCCCGGCGAGATGGCAAAGGTGGGCAAGCCGTTCGTCGACATTGACATCGCCGGCGAAGTCGCTCCGTCTCCGTCCCCGGCGGAATCCGCTCCAACTTCGGCTCCGACTCCGGCTCCGGCTCCGACACCGACCCCGACGGCGCAAACACGACAGGGAGCAGAAGCCGAGGCAGAAGCAAAGCCAAAGGGGAAGATGGCAGCCCTGGCCACGCCGGCGGTGAGACACCTCTCGCGCGAACTCGACGTCGACATCGGTCACATACACGGCTCCGGCAAAGACGGTCGCGTCCTCAAGGAGGACATTTACAGGTTTGTCAAGCAGCGTCAAGAACCGGATCGCGTGCCGCCGGGGAAGCAAGATCATCCGGCATCGGCACCGGCATCGGCACCGGCCTGGACGCCGCCGACAGACGCCGCCGCATCATCATCGTCCGAGCCGCAGACGGAGAGCAGGATGCCGCTCACGCAGACGCAACAGCAAATGTTCAAGACCATGACCCGCTCCCTCTCCATCCCCCACTTCCTCTACGCCGACGAGATCGACCTCACAGACCTAGTCGGCCTACGAGCCCGTCTCAACCGCGTTCTCGACGCGTCCTCCTCCTCCTCCTCCTCCTTCCCCTCCACCACCACCGACGAGCCTCGCATCAAACTATCCTACCTCCCCTTCATCATAAAGGCCGTCTCCCTCGCCCTCTACCAATACCCCCTCCTCAACGCCCGGGTGGAGACGAGCCTCGAGAAGCCGACGCTGGTGACGCGCAGCCGCCACGACATAGGCGTCGCCATGGACACGCCACAGGGCCTCGTCGTCCCCGTCGTCCGCCACGTCGGCGGCCGCACCATCGTCGCCATCGCCGCCGAGCTGGCCCGGCTTCAGCGCCTGGCCCTGGCCGGGAAGCTGTCCCCCTCCGACATGGCCGGCGGCACCATGACCGTCTCCAACGTCGGCAACATCGGAGGCACCTATCTCAGCCCCGTCGTCGTCGAGCGCGAGGTCGCCATCCTCGGCATCGGTCGCCTTCGCGCCGTCCCCGCCTTTGACGACCAGGACCGCGTCGTCAAGCGCCACGTCTGCAATTTCAGCTGGTGCGCCGACCATCGCGTCGTCGACGGGGCTACTCTGGCCCGTGCCGCTGGTGTCGTCCGACGCGTCGTCGAGGAGCCCGACGTAATGCTCATGCACCTGAGATAGCCGTAGCTGAAAGGGGAAAAAAAAAAGAACAAAATACCCGACGGATAGCCCGCTCGCGCAGTTCTTCAAACAAGCCCACCCAATCCCGTCCAGCGTGAGCCCATCGGGTCTATCGGCCGAATGACACCCGCCTGTATCCGTACATACATACCGGCTATAGCCCTGCTGTCACAGATATATACAGACGCACCTATCCGTACCTACCTAGCTGTATAATACCTACTACGTAGGTAGGTAGGTAGGTAGGCAAGGTAGTCACCGCTTGTCTTTCCACCTGCGCCCTGCATAATGCACTTCTGCCCAACCTCGTCAAGGAAGAGGGAGTGGGAGGGATGACCTCAGCCGCCTGCAGCTCACTTCCACATACACGCACATACCCGTCGTCGTCCCTGTCCACGCCCGATGCCCTCCCCCTTTATCCGCCGTGATTGATTGTCTCTAATCCCGCCTCATCATGTCCGACACGCGTGTCAGAGCATCCGTCTGAACCTCCAAGATACTGCGGCTGACATCGATGCTGATGACGTCGTACTCGTCCTCGGCCGGCCGCTCGAGAATGTCAAACTGGCTCTGTACCATGCCGGGCCCCATGTAGTGGCCCTGCCGGCGCGAGACGCGCTGGAGCAGCATCTCGGCCGGAGCGTTGAGGAAGATGAAGTGGGTGAGGACGTTTCTGTTCCAGTACGAAGCGATGCGCAACACGTCGCGGTATTTACGTTTCAGGGCCGAACACGTCACGACGACACCGTCGGCCCCGTCGCTGATGCGGCGCATGGATTCGTTTCGCAGGCCTATCAGCCACTCCCAGCGATCCGTGTCCGTCAGCGGAATGCCGGTGCGCATCTTCTCCACGTTGGCCGGGCTATGGTGCTGCGTACAAGCACGACGTCAGTCCGAGTCGAGCACGCATGGGAAGGCAGCATGGTTGGGGAAGGCATACCGAGTCGCCCTCGACATAAGGCATGCCGAGCGCCGCAGCCAGGTACTCGGCCACCGTCGTCTTGCCGCAGCCGGCCGGGCCGGTAACATACCAGACATGACGCTGCATTGGCTCCTGACCGGTTGCATGGACCATTTCGTTGGACTGGACGGGCCGAGCCGAGGCGGCCCCTTCCTGTCCATTGAGAGGAGCCATGCTGTTTGCCGTCGATCCGTCGAGGGAAAGGTTTTGTGCTGGACGAGGTGGGAGGAGCCTACTTGTATGCACTCTGGAGGGCCGTAGATTCTTTGTGCATCAAGCCGTCTCCCAAACTCTGTCGTCAGGGCTTTTGGGCTCGAATTTTGAGGGAGGGGCAAAGAACAAAGAACGAGAAAGGGGTGGGACAAGGGGCGTTTCGCGTGAAGCGCTTTGCAATTGGTGTCGTTTGCTATCCTCCTTCTGGGTAAGGCCAGCCAGCATGTCGGGTCGTCATCCGAATGTGCTGCCGGGTGACGATGCTGCGACACCCGGTCACGCGGAGCATCGTAGACCAAGATCCGCTTCAAGTCATCCGTACCAACAATTAGTCCGGCCTCGTGCCAATCGACCCATGTATCGACCCGTTTCAAACTGTAAGCGAAAGTCGGCTCAAACGAGGCCGGCATTTTTAGAGGCTTCTTAGAAGCATATCGCTGTAGCAGTCCGGGCCGGCCCGATCCATCCCTTTCCGTTGAAAAAAAAAATAAAGGAGTCAACAGTTCAAGGACGGACCGTATGACCTTCTCCTCTCGCCCCCCCCCCCCTGACGTCGACGACCGTTGCACTGCGGATGCGCACGTGTGTCCGTCGGGCTTGGACGGCTCAATGCGGAGGCTACGCAAGCCCGAAAACCCATGATTGCCTGGCAATGCCGGTCTCCTCGCTGCAGCCTGGATTACCGGAATGGGAACTGTAGGCGATATCGACCCGTCCGACGGGGACATGATCAGGAAACGAGTAGCCAATAGAGGGAGACTGACGCCATTAGGCACAGAGGGCAAGGGGGGGGGGGGGGGGGGGGGGGGGGGGGGGGGGGGGGGGGGGGGGACGGGGGGGGGGGGGCCGCCCGCCCGCGCCCCGGGGGGGGGGGGGGGGGGGGGGGGGGCGGGGGGGGGGGGGGGGGGGGGGGGGGGGGGGGGGGGGGGGGGGCATATGTGAGAGAGGTTGAGATGCACATCTTCAGAGTCAGCCAGCCAGCCAGCGCAACCGAAGAGGAGGAGGAGGAGACGACGAAGACAAGGAGGGCATAGGAGATGGTGTAGAGAGAGAGAGAGAGAGAGAAGCAGTGAAGAGAGAGAGAGAGAGACACACACACACACACACAGAGAAAAGGGGAAAAAGAAGGAAAGAGAGACAAACCGAAACCAGACGCTCTTCTCGCAACGCACTTTCCCCGCCTCACATCGTGCCTTACACCGTGCAGCCGCGACTGCCAGCAAAATCACAAGGCAAGCAGGCAGGCAGGCAGGCAGGCAAGAGCCCACCTATCCCCGTCTCTCCTCTTCTGCTCACCTCCATTATTCAAACACTGCTCGAATCATCTGTAGAGGATCGTCTTGAGAAGGGGATGATGACTTCGCTCACCGTCAGCATGAAAAAGCCCGATCAACATCGCCGACCTCCTTCTCGACCTCCTCCCCCTTCTCTCCTTGGTCCACGAATCCGGGGAGGCTTGCGTCACAGCTGGTACGGGGATTGTTGACGACGGGGGGGGGGGGTTAAACTCGTAAACTCGTAAAAGAGACATGGCTCGTCTCCCAATGATGCGACGGCGGAAAATTGAAACCGGCTCCCGTCTTCGAAAGGGCATTCGATACGTCCGGTCCGACTGATGCCAGCGTATCCGTACATACATACCTACATACGTCCCTACCTCAGTACCTACTTACCTACCTACATACATACCTCCATACATACATCACCTCTGATATGATGTGAGAGAGTACGGATAGGCGGCGAGGGGTGAGAGGGAGGGGGTCTGGCAGCCTCGCAAAGGGGAACCGGTCTCGGCACCGGGGCACTTGGTAGGGCAAACGGCACAACTTTTCGTCGTCGTCGTAATGTCGTATCCAAGATGACGAGGAGGCTTATAAAGACGCCGCCTTGTCAAGCCTGATCAAAAGGATTGCGAGCTTCCTATTGACGCTGCCTACCTACCTACCTACCTAGCTGGGGCTACGCTTGTCTCTCCACAGTCGAAGAGGGTGTATATCACAGTCACGAAACGAAAAACAAAGGAGAACGTCATCCGTCATCTCATAGAGCATCTCCGAGGAAACCTTCCCCCATTTGGTCCGGCGGTGCGATATACCCAAATCAGTACGGATACATACACACATACATACCTACTTGCCACTGCAGCAGGAACAGAAACTCGAACCGGGATCGTGATTCGTTGGATTGGGACAAACACGACTTCGTCATAGTGGCCTTATCCTTCCTTTCGTCGTTGCTCACAAGCGCCGTCAGATTAACCTTCGTCCAATACAGCAGACCTTTGTTTTTTCGACTGTTTCCAGCATGAGGCCGAGTAACGTTACTCGTTGCCATCACTCTGCTTTGCCCGTGGTACCCAATACATGAATGACCTGCCTAGAAGTCTTGGATCTCACATCGTTAGTTGATGAGTCGGTAGGTTAGGTAGGTATAGGTGTGTGTATCCGTACAGTACATCAAGACATAGAACCTGATATATGATCATGAGGTATGTTACCGTATGTTTGTATATGCGTTCATGCATGCGTTATAGTTTCGCTTATAATATGTCATACTCAGTTTAATAACTCGACCAGATGAGGGGATACGCACCCATGTCCGAGAGGAGCAATTTGGACGACCATCTTATGGGCTCGCTGGGCTCGCTACGGCAGGTGTCTTTGTCGACGGATATACTTTAAGACTGTTTTCCGAAGCGCCTACCTCTGTGGCAACATCATCGCTTGCGAAACAAGTCATGCGACGGCGTGTGGGAGTATGCCGTGGAACGCAAACAAGTGCGGCAATATGGGGAAGCGATCCGAAAGTCTCCAGTCGTCGACCGGGCACTCTGCTCACTTAGACATGCGCACTGACGAAGGGAAATCAGACTTCTGAGGATATACAGACGGTAATGGCAACTTGTCTTTAACTCATTGGATCTGCAAGCATCCCAGTTGACCCATCATCGCTGCTGCGGGTAAGCAGAATTATACACCGTTTGATCCACGAACACCAACTTTCTTGGTGTCCGCTCAAATCGTCTTGCTTTCTTTCTTTTCTTTTTTTTTTTCGGGTGACGGTAGAACCTGATTACAGACGCCAGGATGTGACCGATACCGTCGCCCTGAAATGCAATTGGCAAAGCCATAAACCCCGTTCCACTCTACTTGTAGTTGTCGAGTCACGTCTCAGCGGTTCCTCGCCACACGCCCCATCTTCGCATCGTGCCTGATTCACCACCTCATCTCGTGAGGCTTGTCGCCCTTTCGCAGGCTGAAAGAGCTGCGCAGGTAGCTGGACAGCATGTCGACTTTTTTGATGTTGGCAATCAGGGGCTTGTCAATGACCTTTTGATCGGCAGCGCGGCTGCTGTTGACTTGCTTCTTCTGTGTGATTGGAAAAACCGTCAGCGTGATCCTTGTGCGGGCTATCGTATCGACATACCTGCGGCTTCTCTCCTTGCTTGAAGAAAGCCTCCTCACCGGCCTTCTCCTTGGCCTTCTCGGCAGTGAAGTACTTGGGCTGCGAGATGGACTCGATCTTCTTCGCGTCTAGGCCGGAGACGTCGACCGTGAGGGAAGTGGCGATGACGTAGCGAGAGTTAACTCGGCGAAGGGGTACGCCGTTGATCTTGAAGGGGCCGGTGACGAGCAGTACACCTTGGTCGAGGGCCTTGAGGAGAATGACGCGCTTGCCACGGAAGCGACCGGCGAGGAGGATGAGGACGGTGCCGGGCTGCAGCGTCTTCCGGGGAGTCCAGGGACGGATGGCTTTGCGAACCTGAGAAGGGGGGCATCATGTCAGCGCGCTCGACCTCCAAGCGGGCAGACTGTTTGTTCATTCGATCCCCCGCCTGACGCAGCCACTCGATGGTGTCGCTCGAAAGCACAACGTCGCATGGGCTTTCGACCCCTTGCGCAAGCCTCTCGGTAGATGCTGTCCCCCGAACGCGATTGTCGTTGCTTTCCCACCACCATATGTCGCCTCCAGACGTGTCCACAGATGATCACAACGAACAAGACTCACCTTCTTGGGCTCGCGCTCATCGTCGGCGTTGTACCATTTCTTGGCCTTGTCCGCCGCGGCGGGAACCTCCCGGGTCGACTTCCCGAACTTCTTCGTCGTGGGTTTCGCCGACATGATGGACTCCCTCGGTTGCGGTCTGCGTTGTCGTGGAGGAGGAGGATGATATTGGTTGATGGTCTATCGACGAAATGGAGGGAAATCTGTGTGAGGGATGGACGAGAATTGTGGGCAAAAATATGAGCCCTGTTGCGCTTAACCCTTTTGGGCGAGGAACTTGTGCCCGGTACGTCACTAGCGGCACCGACATGCACGTGACGATAAGATAGCTTCATGCAGAAGCGGGACCCCCGATAGAGCCGAAACTGCGAGAAGGTGCTCCAGCCATCATGAAGATTCCGAAGCCCGTGCCTCTCGGACATGCGACAGTCGCTTAAAAAAAGACGAGGGTCGACTCGTCGCTCGCTCTTGATTTCTTCGCTTTTCTCTCCTTGACACCTTTTCGCACGCTCTTCGCTCTACTTTTGAATGAAGACGATGCAGGCTCGAAAGCAACTCATCACTTCGGCCCAGCGCCTAGCTGGAGCTTCAACGAGATCCGTCAGACCCCTTACACGGCTGGGGACGAGTCAGATCAGTCGCGCGACGCTCCTGCGGCTTACACCGACGATATCAGTGCGAAACTATGCCAATGGCCGACCGCAGCCTCCCGGGGGCACGCACCGGATGAACCTGGGGGGAGAGGCAGAGAAACCGGCGTTGGAGCAGTACGGCATCGACTTGACAGCCAGAGCCAGGGACGGAAAACTAGACCCGGTCATCGGACGAGACTCGGAAATCCAGCGAACGATACAGATCCTTTCGCGGCGAACAAAGAATAATCCCGTCCTCATCGGAAACGCTGGCACGGGCAAGACGGCCATCCTCGAGGGCCTCGCGTCGCGAATCATCCGCGGCGATGTGCCCGAGAGCATAAAAAACAAGAGAGTGATCAGCCTCGATCTCGGATCGCTCATCGCGGGCGCCAAATTCCGCGGCGACTTCGAAGAGCGGCTGAAGAAGGTACTGGATGAGGTGCAGAAAGCCCAGGGCGAGGTCATCTTGTTCATCGACGAGCTTCACACACTTCTCGGCCTCGGGAAAGCCGAGGGCTCCATCGACGCTTCCAACCTGCTGAAGCCTGCGCTGGCCCGCGGCGAGCTGCAATGCTGCGGCGCCACGACGCTCAATGAATACCGACAGATCGAAAAGGACGTGGCCCTGGCCAGGAGGTTCCAGCCCATCGTGGTGAGCGAGCCGACCGTCGAGGACACCATCAGCATTCTCCGCGGCATCAAAGACAAGTACGAGGTTCATCACGGCGTCCGCATCACGGACGGCGCCCTGGTCGCCGCCGCGACGCTGTCCAACCGATACATCACCGACCGCTTCCTCCCGGACAAGGCCATCGACTTGATGGACGAGGCGGCCAGCCACCTCAAACTCCAACACGAGTCAAAGCCGGAAGAGATCATGCGGCTCGACCACAAGATCATGACGATCCAGATCGAGCTGGAAAGCCTACGGAAGGAGAAGGACGTGGCGAGCAAAGAGCGACGGGAAAAGCTAGAGAAGGACCTGAAGAAATTCTACGACGAGATTTCCGAGCTCAACGCCCGTTGGGACAAGGAAAAGGCCGAGTACGGCTCGGTGAAGAAGATCCAGGAGGAACTGGACAAGGCCAAGTTCGAGCTGGAACAGGCGCAACGAGACGGCAACTTCGGCCGAGCTTCCGAGCTCCGCTTCGGCGTCATCCCCGACCTCGAGGCGAAGCTACCCAAGGAGGACGAATCGTCGCGGCAGGACGGCGAGGTGCCGTCGCTTGTGCACGACGCTGTCAACCCGGACGACATCGCCGCCGTCGTGTCGCGCATCACCGGCATCCCCGTCTCGAAGCTGACGTCGGGCCACATCGAGAAGCTGGTGCACATGGAAGACTCGTTGCGGGAAAAGGTCAAAGGCCAGGACGAGGCCATCAAGGCCGTCTCGGACGCGGTTCGGCTACAGCGGGCCGGCCTCAGCGGCGACAACCGACCGCTGGCCTCCTTCTTCTTCCTGGGGCCGACGGGCGTCGGCAAGACGGAACTCTGCAAGAAACTCGCCGGCTTCCTCTTCTCGACCGAGTCGGCCGTCGTCCGGTTCGACATGTCGGAGTTTCAGGAGAAGCACACCGTCTCGAGGCTGATCGGCGCCCCGTCCGGTTACGTCGGCTACGACGACGCGGGCCAGCTCACGGAGGCGGTCCGGCGCAAACCCTACGCCGTCCTCCTCTTCGACGAGTTCGAAAAGGCCCACCGCGACATCTCGGCCCTCCTCCTTCAGGTCCTGGACGAAGGCTACCTCACCGACGCCCAGGGCCACAAGGTCGACTTCAAGAACACCATCATCGTCCTCACGTCCAACCTAGGGGCCGACATACTCGTCGGCCAGAACGCACTACACCCTTACAAGGAGAACGAAAAGGGCGAGATGGACCCTTCGGTGCGCGAGGCCGTCATGGACGTGGTGGGAAGAGCCTACCCTCCCGAGTTCCTCAACAGGATAGACTCCTTCATCATCTTCAAGCGCCTCGCCCGGGACGCCATCCGGTCCATCGTCGACATCCGCCTGTCCGAGCTCCAGCTCCGTCTCGACGACCGCCGGATCAAACTCTCCGTCCCGGACGAGGTGAAAGACTGGCTCGCCGACCGAGGATACGACCCCAAGTACGGCGCCCGCCCGCTCAACCGGCTCATCACCAACGAGATCAGCAACGGTCTTGCAGACGGCATCATTCGCGGAAGCCTCAAGATGGGCCAGACGGCTGAGGTGGCCATCAGGGAGGATCAAAAGGGTCTGGTTGTTACCGCCGCCGCCGCTTCCGACCCGTCCTAGATCTTATTTTCTCTCTTCCCTTTCATGTCTTTCTCTTTTTTCTTATGTCGTCAATGGCAATGGTTGAGGCGCATAGCACGGGAAGGAGGGCATAACGGTGAAAATGGATGGCATGTAAAGAATAGGGGTCTGGTCATCTCTCTTTCTGTTCTGTGCTTGTTGGATATGATCATATGATAAAATGCTCGGGGCTGAGCCTCGACAACTACGAAACGTCTGTATTTGTATGCAAAATGTCATAGATGAACGAAAACACACACCTCTCTCTCTCTATCTCTCTCTCTCTTCCCTTCAAGCATAGGGCAAAACCAGTCCAGACACTACATGAGCGAGCACGACGTTGTCACCAACAGTAGGAGAACTCGAAAAGGTAGATGCCCAAACGACACGTGCGCCTGTTTTTTTTCTCTCTTTTCTTCTCCCATCTTCCCTTCACCCTCGCTACGATCGTGTGGAGGCCCCCTCCAGTGAAGGAACAGTCCACCTCCGTCCCATCTAGCGCAATGATGAGACGATGTGTTTTTGAACAGACGTGAGAAAACCAAGGACAAAAAAAGGCAAGAGTTAGAGGGGAGGGCAATGAGCAGGGGAAAAAAAGGGCGGGAAAGAAAACAACAAAAGGAGACATCAAGTACCACATGATCCATGCCAGCCAACCTCTTTCGCCAACAGTCTCGTCTTCCCTCCTGTCTCTCGCTCTCGCTCTCCCCCTCTCTATCTCTCTCTTCCTTTTCCTTCTCTCCCTCTGCCCGTTTCCCTCTCCTCGTCCAAGTCGGTCTCTGTGCTCGTTGAAATCCCCAAACTCGCTTGTATGTTAGAAAAAGGAGTGGGCTGAGGACGTCCGTGCCGCACGTGATGATGTGAAATTTTTCATGGGGCCCAGCGGGGCAATACAACATCGGGGCCTCACGACACGAGGGCTGGAGGAGAGGCGTCGCAGGTCGAGGAGAAAGAAGCGAAATGAACAGGTTTTGATTGGCTGAACCGATAAGTTGCAAATTACAGCCGAAGCCACGAGAGTTGGTAAAGTCGATGAGACGAGGATGGATCAGACAAGGGGCGAGAGGAGACAGCGTCCCTCTACTGGTGACCGGCCTTGCGGAGAGAGTTGGCGAGCCACTCCAGACCCTCGTACAGGCCGTCACCAGAGGTGGCGCAGGTAGACTGGATGTACTGCAAACGACGAGATGTGTCAGTAAAGAGCGTCTCGAGCGCGCGTCGCCGGTGTGACGTACCCAGGCGCGTTGTCTCAAGCTGTGCAGTCCGAGCTTGTCGGTGATCTCGGCGGCGTTCATGGCGTTCTGTGCAGTAGAGGTCAGCCATGGCCGTCACGAGGACGGAAGAGGGGGGGCCGTGACGCACGGGCAGATCCTGCTTGTTGGCGAATACCAAGAGGATGGCATCCCTCAGCTCGTCTTCGTTGAGCATGCGTTGAAGTTCTTCGCGGGCCTCGACGATACGATCGCGATCGTTGCTGTCGACGACGAAGATGATGCCCTGTGTGTTTTGGAAGTAATGTCTCCACAGAGGACGGATCTTGTCCTGGCCACCGACGTCCCAAACGGTGAACTGGATGTTCTTGTACTCGACCGTCTCGACATTGAAGCCTGGAGGCGGTCAGCGACAAGGCGGTGACGAAGGAGAGGATGGGGTTTTGATTTACCGATGGTAGGAATGGTCGTGACGATTTCACCGAGCTTGAGCTTGTAGAGGATAGTGGTTTTACCGGCGGCATCGAGACCGACCATCAGAATGCGCATCTCCTTCTTGCCCCATAGCTGATCGAACAACTTGGTGACTTTGGACAGCGCGAGACCCATGGTTGCGATCGAGAGGGGGGGACAGGAGGAGGAGGAGGAGGAGGAGGGAGGTATCGAGGCCTTCCTAAAGATTCGAGTATTGGAAAAAGGGTTTGAACCGAGAGTGGAATCCGACGACGATGGTCGAGACGGAAGAGGAGGGGGGGTGAAGGGGAGATGAAGTTGCGGAGGAGAGAGGGGCGCCGCGGGATAGAGGGAGGAGGAGGGAAAAAAAAAGGGCAAAAAAGAAAAAAAGACGGAGCCTGGAAGAGAGAGAGAGAGAGAGAGAGAGAGAGAGAGAGAGAGAGATGTGTCCTAGTAAGTAGTGGTAGTTGCCACGCGTGAGTACCTAAGCAAGAAGAGGGCCGTTTATTTTTCCACCCAGAGCCACGGTCACGGGGAGAGAGAAGAGGGAGGGGGGGGTGGTGGTTGTGATGAAGGGAGATAGATGATAGGGCTTCAACAAGAGGAGAGAAGTATGTAATCGAGTACAGAGAAAGTGTGAGTGGAAGAAGAAAAAAGGGTAGAAGGAGAATGACGGCCAACAACGGACGGATTGAATTCAAAGTGTCGGTCGGGATGGATAGAGGACACATGTCTCCAGGGGAATTTATGTATTATTTTAGGCGCGTGTTGTGGCAGCAGCATTTCAAGGTGTGGATGAGTGATAAGTGGTGGGTGTGGGTTCACAGTGCAGGCCAGCGGCGCTCTGACAGCGGAACGAACGAGGAAGCCCTGGGGACTCTGGGAGGAAGTAGGCGAAGAAGACGGAGAGAGAAGGGAAAAAAGAACGCGACTTACAACAACAGCAACACAGTAGTGACAAAGGCAGGCCTCGATGGGAGTTGACAAGGTCTGTACCCGTACGGATAGACGCTGTATGGATGCGTGTACGGATATGTGTAGGTAGGTAACGTCCGTAGGTGAACGAGGTTAGAGTCGACGAGGCCACCGAGAAAATAAAAAACGATGATGAATCTGTGGCTGGCGTTCGGTTCCCCCTTTTTTTTTGCTCTCCCCTTGTGCGGAGTTTTAAGGGGGGGGGGGACTGGGGTGCGGGGGCGCTCCCGTAAGTGATCGCACTGTGGCTACCCATTACTCTTTGCCTCGGATCGGTCCTATTGGCAGAAGCTATTGGCTACTATCCTGCTTACGTACTCGCATTCCTTTTCAACTCTGCATCGCGATTCTCCATCTTCTCTTCGCGTACTCCGTACCTTTAATAGCAGCTGCTCCATGTAACGTCTATAAACTTTCCACGATAAAAGGCATGCTTACTTGCTACGACGCCAAACTATCTGCCTAACCTATGCCGGAGCCTGTTCATGTGCGGACATATTGTACATATGTACATGCATGTGGATGAGTTGACTGGAAGATATTACCTAGGAGAGCCCAGCTTTTCGTTACGAGATAGGCCCAGATACTGAAAAGGAGACACGACACTGTGCAATTTCATTCAACGCCAGACTTCGGCATCACTAATAGCACACATCCCACTTGCCCAGGAGGTAAGGTACTTACTTCTCAAGTACTCCCAGCTATTCCCATCAGCCATATTTCCTCCTAATCCCCTTACTCACGCAGCAAATCCGCCGATGTCGGTTCTGGGAACCCTGCAGGGTAACCGGCTGTCAAATACCTCTCCCCCGTGTACCTCCCCGTAGAATTGGGAAAAGGTGTCCAATTTCCAATCGCAGCTTTCATCAGCCTCCACCTAAAACCAGGTTCACGACGAGGACAACGATCACGAACCGCCCACCGCAACAGCATCATCACACGCAACACCAATCACGAAACAACATCACTCTTCACACAGGGCTCTCAACCACGCATCTCCCAACCATGCTCCCCCCAAAGCCGTCGAGGTCCCTCCTCGCCACGGCCTGTTCTCTGCTCCTCCTCCTCCTACAGGCGACCTCGGTCCTGAGCCACAACATCGTCCTCCCGGCTCACGGACTCGAATGCTTCCACGAGAACCTCCACAAGGAGGACACCATGACGGTGACCTACCAAATCGGCGACCGCGAGTTCGGCAGCGCGGGGAATCTCGACATTGACTTTTGGGTACGAAGCATCCCCTATTTCTTCATCAATATCACATTCATACTCATATATCTAACCCCTTCTCCTCCTCCTCTGTCTCGCAACTCCTATCGAAATAGATAACGAACCCCGTCGGCGGCTACGAAATCTCGGAGAAAACCGTCTCAAACGGCGACCACTCCTTCACCGCCAAACACGACGGCAAATACACCTACTGCTTCAGCAACCAGCACTGGGGCGCCACCAGCAAGGAAGTCTCCTTCAACGTCCACGGCATCGTCTACGTCAGCGAGTCCGACATGCCATCCGACCCCATCGAAATCGAAGGTTAGACGCCACAAAAAACTCTTCTCTCTCTCTCTCTCTCTCTCTTCTTTCTTCAAAAGAAATGAAAAAATCATCTGCTAAGTATCATCATCATCATCATCAAAAAAGTCCGCCACCTGTCCGAACTCCTCGCCCAAGTAAAAGACGAGCAGCAGTACATCATCGTCCGCGAACACACCCACCGCAACACCGCAGAGAGCACAAACGCCCGCGTCAAGTGGTGGAACCTCTTCGTCATCGGCGTCGTCGTCGGCGAGTCCCTCTTCCAGATCTGGTGGCTCCGCCGTTTCTTCGAGGTCAAGCGCGTCGTTTGATCTTTTGGGGGGGAAAATTGACCACGACGACGACGACGACGACAACCACAACTTTCCCAAATTTCACGCTTCTGTGCCGCCACAGGCGGTCATACCTACTTGTCTACCGATGTATAAAAACAACCATGATCTCAGCCGAAGCGGCGGCTTCCCCTTTATACCTCTCAATCCCATGATTTCTCCCGATGCGGCGGGCTTGCATCCTACTCTGGAAAGAAAAGATAGATCACCAGTGGCAGCGGTTGCAAACACATCTCCTTGCAACCATGTTGTTATTATATAATATATGGTCCTATCTGTGTCGGGGATATCCAAAGTGTGTGCCCTACAAACATCTGCACATCCCTGTAGTAGCGTCGAGCCTATATGAACTGTCGTCGCCGGTGAATCAGCGCTCCCACTTTTCCCGTATATGCGCCATAAGTCCAAGAAAAACCTAACATGACAAAAAGGACTCAGACTTGGGTTTCCAAAACGCCGCAGGGGAAAGGGGGTTGGGGGGGGGGGGGGGGGCTTGAGGATGTTCAGACGGGAGATATCCAGTCCACACCCGAGAAGAGGCAGGATGAAAATGATCAAGGAAAACAGAACAAACATAACAAAAAACGCGATGATGCTTTGGCCCCCCCCCCCCCAAACCCGTCCCCATATGCACACTTGAGATATGCCATCGACTTCTCTCGCCTTCACGCAGCCGGATCCGAAATGGGCAACTCGCCCAGGGTAGTCTCCGCGTCCTCGATCGGCGCTTCTACCGGCTGCTCCACGTCCTTGACCGGATGCAGCAGCATGGGCGGCAGACACATCCGACCCTCGCCGCCGGGCATGGCACCGACGCTGCCGCCCTGCTTGGAGGTGTTGGCCGTCGTCTCGAACTCGGCGCCGCCGTCGTTGTTGACCTTGAGCCCGAGCCAGCGACGGTACAGGTTGGGCGCGAAGCCCGAGTTGTAGAACCAGGTGATGCCGAGCATGTTGTGCTCGCGCTCGCCGAAGATGCTCGTCCGCGCGCCTCCGCTGGTGCCGTCCCGGCCGCCGTTGTAGACGCCTGCCATGTACTTGACCGGCCACTTCCGGTCGACGTACATGGGATGCGGCGCAAAGACCGACTTGAAGCCGTGGTGGAGTGCGACCGTCGCCGGCCACATCTCGGGGAAGGCGAACTGCTTCTTGTACGCTGTGGTCCGGTGCATGGCCATGAGTAGCCGACGTGACATGCGAGCCGTGGTGATGATGGATGCCCGCCGCGGCGGTGGCGGACGCGACCCGTTGAAGCCCGTGATGTCGTCCTTGAGCAGCCAGGTGGTGCCCTCAGGGTCGAACAGGGGGTTCAGCGAGATGTAGTCGGCCTCTTCGCCCACGCCCCACTGATAGCGGTCGTCGTCGTATTCCGTCTCGGGCATGACGTCGTCCTCCGTCTCGAACCAGTCGTTGGCGTCCGAGGGGCGGAGGGGACCCCACACCGGCTTGCTAGACGTCCTGTCGACCATCCTGTTCAACATCTTGTCCTTGTCCGACATGCTCGCACTCATTTCCGTCTGCACGCGCGTCATCTGCGAGAAGTCGTTCCAAGAACCGTGGACTGAAGGGAAGTAGAAGCGCGAGTTGCGCTCCCAGAGGCCCTTTCTCGGCTGCGCCTTGGCCCAGTCCTCGATCTTGCTCAGGAGGTCGTGATAGTGACCGGTGTAGCGTATGTCCATCTCCCACTGCCAAAAGTAGTCGTACTCGGGGTGCTGGTAGGCAAAGTACTGCATCGCCATGGACAGCCCTCGATAGACGCCGTGAACGGGCAGGCCGGGACCACGAGTCCACAAGTCGTAGATGCCCTGGTAGAGTGACAGCATCTGCGTCTCGGTCCAGAGCGTAACCAGTCCGTGGAACTCCTTGGGCACGGTCTCGCGTATCCGCTTCTGGTAGGCTTCGTGATCGGCCCAAATGGGGTTATGGGCGTCGTTCTTGACCTGCACGAGCAGGTGAACGTCGTACCGTCCGCCCGAAGCCAAAGACAGTTCGGTGATCATGGCTCGCATATTGGCTATATCATCCTCGCGGAAGAGATACTCGTCCCAGCATCGAACGACAACGGCCGTCCTGCCTTGTTTCTTGGTCCTGCCGTCCACCTTGTTGTCGCTTCTCGGAGCATTGGTATGGCTGTCGGTGCTGTTGGTATCCCGGAGTCGGAGGCTCGAGGGTCGGGACGACGCGCCGACGTAGAAACCATGCGGCGTCGGAGTCACACGTGGCAGCTCGTGGAAGCGGGCGGCGTTCGCATCGAAGCATTGGCGCTGAACGTCGGCCCAATCAACGCGGCGGAAGTCGACCTGTTTGGTCTCCTCCCAAACGGCTTCAGCCCCCTCCTTATCGCCCAGCTCGCTCGTGCCCAGGCCGCCAGCATTGACCGAGTATCCCAGACCGTATGGGCCAAGTCGGCCAAAGCGCTCAAAGCAGATGTCTTGCGGCAATTTCAGCAGTTCGTAGGAGCCGGCCACATGATCCGGAAAGCCGAGGGGGCGACCCTCGTAGTAGCGAAGAGGGGGAGGTCGTATTTTGCCGGCGGCATCGAGAAAGCAATCTTGGATGCCCGTCTCCGTGCTCCTCCCCGGGAAGTGCTGCCAAGACTTGCTCGAGGGGATGTCTGCGCGCGCCGTGAGGCGGCCACGAGACGAGGGCGCGGCGCGAAGCTCAGCTGGACGCGGATATTGGGGCTCGCTCTCATTGTAAGGCTTCAACTGCCGCAGACCGCCGTAATATCTCTCGAGAAAGGGGAACTGCTCCCAGACGGGGGGCGGCGCCGGCGCCAGCGAAATCTTGCCATGGAGGACCTTCCAATTCTCGACCTGACTGGCCCGTATCAGGCTCAGTATCATGAGGACGAGGATGCCGAGGATGCCAAGGAAGACATAGCGGGAGATTCTGGCGGGTAGGCGATAGGGGTAGAGGCCAGCCTTTCGCACAGAGAGGACGGGACGGCGCTTCGACAGCAGGAAGTGAGCCTTGGGAGCGGAGTAAGAGGCATCTCGAGATCGGCAAGGCGACACGGCGGCGAGCGTATGGTCGGACTCGGAGTCAGATATGGGAGATTCGAAGCCATCATCTGAATATCTCTCCTTGGAGGACGGGTCGATCTTTTGGAAGAGCGGCAGCCGCTGCTCGCGGGAACGCAGAGGGTTTGAGACAAACCCCATGCCGGCCTTGGGGCTCGTGGGAGGGAAAATAAACGTCGAGCGCGGGAAGCGGAGGAATGCGGACGCACTAAGTAAGGGGAGGAGAGGGAGTGAGTCAATAATAGAGGGAACTGGGAACCATGAAAGTAGGTAGGTAGGTAGGTAGCCCTGGAATCGGTAGAGTCTCAGGGGACGAGAAGAAGGGGAGAGATTTTTCGGTATATGAAGGAGAATGGGGTTAGAGAGGGGGCAGGAGAGGAGAGGAGAGGAGAGAGAGAGAGAGAGAGAGAGAGATGGATAGATGAAGAGGAGAGAGAGAGAGAGAGAGAGAGAGAGCCGGAGAGGGGGAGAGGGTGAAGGGGGGGGGCTGAGAGAGGAGAGAGGAGAGCGAGAGAGAGAAGAGGCTGGATGGATGCAAAGAGAGCTGGCGCCAACCTTGGGAAGGTTTAGGAAATTTGCCCGCCCACCATCCTAGTAGTCTGTAGTATGAAGTATCATAGTATGTGTATGACTGTGCTAATGTGATTGTACACTGGCAACGGGCAAGCAAAAGTTAGTAGGGACTGCACAAAATGGTATTGATTGTGAGCAGTATTCGTACCTTTCACCTACACTACGCCGCTACGGAGTACATGCATACATACATGCACACATGCTGCGTGTGCCGTGCTATCGACGTTGCTAGGTAGCAACGCACAGTAATCGCGCATGCACAGCAACTGCGATTTGATACGGCTCAGTTAAGACAGTACCTTGTTTGGCGTTGGCAACTTCGGTGAGCCGAGACGGAAGCTCTACCTACCACCAATTGCCAGTAGGTACCTAGCATTGTTAGTGGAGAAGGGCCGGCGGGAGCTACATCATATTCATTCATATTCGTACTATTCGGATATATGCAACAAGGCAGGAAAGATTACTAGTTGGTATCCTCTTTGCAAGCCCAATTCGAGTCCACGAATCCAGGCCTAGGCTGGGTAGGTAGTAAATACTGGTATTCGCGCCTGTTTCCCTACTATACCTATATTCATGCCATGCACGGGATATGATGAGCTATTATGCCTTTTTCATCCTACCAACCTACTCCGTATTTCTTGCTTGCTTGCTTGATTTGTTTCGTTTTATTCCTCTCTCATCAGGGGGATAAGAAGAAAGGGGGGGGGGCAAAAAAAGACATATGTACATATATCAAGCCAGCGGCTGTCTGTGCGCCCAACAACTTATGTATGTATTATTGCCCGTCCCTATTATATCCGTAAGCCGTTAAATAAAAGGAGGCGTGGCGTTCTGCTCCGTACCGTCTGCCGTCCGTCGCCTGTCTTGTATCCGTAGTAGGTACCCACCTATCTATTCTTAGCAGACAGCCTCTATCCGGATTCGGTCCATGATCGGCGCTAGATCTGCGGCTCGCCCCTCCCTTCCTTCCCAAGTCAGTCTCGGGCCGGCCTAACAGGTTTGCTAACCCTCATGCGCATCTTTGCCTACCTTAGGGGGAAAAGGTGGTAGGCTACTAGCCTCGCAGGTCGTAGAAAAACTTGCAGCTGGGACTAGCCTTATAGAATAGGTATCTCCCACCAAAATTTGTATAGGAGATACATTCTCAGGTAGGGATATCCCAAAATAGATTTTATTAACTTTTCATTCCTCGGCACTATCTCTCCTAATACTAATCGGGCTTATTAATCTCTTTACGTTCTATTATAGCTACCCTATCCGGCCCTTCCGCCCGGGCGCCTCTCTACTATCTACCCGCCCCGGTATTAACGCCTATACTATACTATACTAACGCTATTACCGTACTAATACCTATCTATATCGTATAATTACTCGTATTAATACCTTTACTACCCTCTTTATTCTACTCGAACGTTAACGTATTAGTAATAGCGGAGGCGGCGAGCCGTAGGTTTACCCGGGTAACTAAGGGTATTATCTAGCGTACTAGTTATCGTATAGGTACTATTATCGTACTACTTACGATCGCCGAGGCCGAAGACGTTATTATCGTCGAGGTCGAGATTAGTAAATCGCTAAGTACCGCGATAAGATAGGGTAAGGTCTAATTCAAATATATTCTTATTACTACTTCTAATAGAATAACGATTATTATTTAATAAAGACCTTATATAGAAGAGGCTAGCGCCCCCGACGATAGGGCTATTATCTACCGCTCCGCTACCTATTCTTACGGTACCGCCGCTACCGCTACGAGGAATACTACCGCTACCGCTACGAGGAATACTATAAGGAGATTTACCCATCGTAGAAGCCGAGGGCGAATACATGGGTAGTATATAAGGGCGCTATCTATAAGACGGCGGCGGCGGCGGCGGCGCCTTATTATCCTAGACGTTCGCGCTAAGTACTCGATCGGTATTAGTACTATGGATCTTCTTAACGGGATTCTCGATAAAGGAGAATAATTCGAGGTCGATATTCTAGAATCGGGGCTCCTAGGCTAGTGCCTAATATATCTATCTAATAAGGTTACGATAGTTAAGGTCTTATAGCTTATTATAGTCGTCCTTAATACCCGATACTATTACTATTGCCTTCTCGTTCTGGATAAGACGGAATATTATAGGGGCTATTATAAGAAATACTAGTCGAATAAAGAAAAAGGTTAGGGAGTTACGGTCGCTAAATATCGCTTCGTAATCCACTAGTATCTCGTAGAACTTCTAGATAGCCTAGAAAGTAATCTTATTAATCTACGGTAATAGTACGCTACGTATCCTTTTTATAAAATCCATAGGCTATAAGTCGGTCGAGGTAAGTACTAGGATATCCTATTTATCGGCCGTAAAGTTAATATACTAGCGATATAGTCCCTACTAAAGAAACTTATTCTAGTAGTCTATATAGTAGGCCTAGGCCTTTTAACGAAGACTCTAGATATCCGTCGGCGATAGGTTAATATCCGGGAAGGCTTTAAAGATAGCGTCTATAGTAAAAATATTATAATAAAAGACAAATTAGTAGCGACGAGTAAGTATATCTAAGATATAAAAAGCCCTATCGCGCTTAGTCTCCGAGAGGCTTACGAGAGTAGGTACTATAGTAGGCTATTCCTCTAGCTCGATACTAGACGTCTTACTTAGTCGTATAACCTTGAATTCGCGTAGGCCTATATCCTATTCGAGACGTAGACGCGGTACGTCCTTAAGTACTATAAGGTTTACGCGGTAAGGTTCTAGGAATAGCGGTCGGGCTACGTCGAATAGTCGTTTAATATAGGGGTATACGTTAAAAGCCTCCTATATAGCGGTTAATAGCTGCCCTTTACTAGCGAAGAGCTGGCGAGGTTGGACGTAACCCGTCTCTGGCTAATTACCCTATCCTATCGGCGATAGACGATTAGCAGATCTTAAGACCGATAGGGTAGGCGATATAGATATATAACGAGGTCGTCTACTCGGAGTATTAAATAGTCGAGACTATAACTAAGGTAAAAAGGCACTATAAGGTCTAGCTAGAGGTAGGCTATCGGGAGGAGGGGAGAAGGCACCCCGAGTAGTAGGTAGTCGGCTGTCGGGCTATAGCGAGAAGGCTCTACGAGTACTAGATAGGCTATTAGGGTACGGCGAGAAGGCCCTACGAGTAGTAGACTAAAAGAGAAGAGGATCTATAGGGGGGTAAGGGAAGCTATACGCTAATATACTATGTATTAGGGTATGTAGTAATAGGCCGATTAGCTATACGTCCTTATTAGTAAATTTCCTATAATAAAGATATTAAATAGCTAGTAGATAGAGGCTTACCTGGGGTCGATAAGGCCCTAGGACCGGACTCTAGCTAGCGTGACTAGGGAGATCCATCTATCTCCCTAGGCCCGGGGGCTATATATTACTACTATAACCTTATCTACTTCCCTAAGATTAGGAAGCTTACTACTAGCCTTGGAAATAATACTATTGCGTGCCTGGCTACGATAGGCTGGCCTGGGTCTAAGGGACTACCCGTAGGCCTAATTACGAGGGACTGGCCTGGGTTTAAGGGACTACCCGTGGGCCCGACTACGATAAACTAGCCTAGGTCTAAGGGATTACCTGCGGGCCTGACTACGATAGATTAACCTAAGTCTAAGGGACCGTCTAGGGGCCTGGCTACGATAAAGGGTCGACCTAAGTCTAAGGGACCGTCTATAGGCCTGGCTACGATAGGCTGCCTAACTAAGTATTAGGCTGATTGCTTCGAGTTACTAGACTACTAGTTTCCTATACTATACTACGGCTATGTCTACTACGACCGCCTCTACGGCTACGAGTACTACTACTACGGCCGCCGCGAGTGCCTTAGCTATGGCCCGCTATAGAGCTACCGCGGCTAGATATAACGATTAAGGTTATATACCTAGAGAAGAAAAGATAAAATAAGAGATAATAAAGGGAAAAAGAAATAATAAAATCGATTACGATTATGCGTACCCGAATAAGGCGAGAAGAATGGGTAAGGGAGAGCGTAGTACGGGAGGGAGGGAGGGGGGGGGGGGGGGAATAGTTATAGGTAAGTGTTTTTTTTTCGACGTATATAAAATGGCTAAAAATGGTATTTTAAAAAAATTAAAAAAATAAGGAAAAAATTTTCTACTATAGAATCTTTATATAGACTGATTTTTACTTTATTTTTACGAGTAAAGTAGCCCTATTCCTAAGGTAATAGTCTTATAAACGGCGATTAGTAAGGTAAAGTCGTTAAGGTAGAGAGGTAGAGTTAAACGGCTACCCTATAGGCTTTACTCCTAACTCCTAGCGTAGCTTCCCCCCGATAGGTAGGTATAAGTCCCCTAAGTACTTACTCTTCCTACCTTAACTCTCGTAATTAAAAAAAAAATAATATTAGATTTTTTATCTTACGATCTAGACGTAATTTCTATCTTTATTTATCTTTAGGCTTTTTCGCCCTTATGCTTATTATAGGGCGGCGTCGAGGAAAGATAGTCGATAAGCCTTTTATACCTCGTCGCCGGCACGGTGGCTTTAACCTAAACGCGTTATGATACGTTTAGCTATAGCCTAAGACGAGCTATAATACTAGTCCAAGTTAATAAGAGGAACGAACTAAACTCTAGGATAAATACGAGGACGATAATAAAGATAGACTTGACTAGAATTTCGAAGAACCTAGGTCCCCGATAAACCTCTCGGGTAAACTTAGAGATAAAACTAACGCGTTTAACGACTTAGTCGATACGACTAGTAGTACGTTCTCTAGTTAAATCTACGGTTTTATTTCTTAACTAATTATTATAGGTATTATCGACTTAAGTAATCTAGATAACGCGGGAATCTCTAATGCCGAGTACTTTAATACTCTTCCTACTAGTTTCGACGATATAGAGCTACGGGGAGCTATCGACTATAACGCTATTCTCGATAATATAGCTCTAGCCCTAGAGGTCTTAGCGTTTAATAAATAGGTAGAGTCGGAGAATAAAGAAGATAATATAGTAGGCCGCTCTATCGATTATTACCTAGAGCTACTAAGCGATACTGCTTAATATAAAGTATCTTAGTATAAAGTACTTATATCCGGGGAGCCGGAGCTAGACCTAGATAGATAAAGTTCAGCTATAGTAGGATAGCTAAACGATCTATCGATCCTTATTCTATATTACTAGAATAAGTTTCTCGAGTTATTAGATTTCGAACTTACCTTCGGTCTCCTTACTTATAACTTCGGCCTAAATCGTACGCAATATACGGCGCTTTATAAGGTTATAGCCCTATTACGTAGGGGCTTATCTAATAAGGTTCTATAATAAGTTCAGAACCTGCTAAATTAACTGTCTACCCTAAAGACCAGGATTACCTCGCGTTTCCCGATATTCGATATACGCTAAGCTAAGGTACCGTTATACGTCGAGAAATTAGTAACCGAACGTATATCTCGTAAGATCGAGGAACGAGAGCGGACTAGTAAGGAAATTATAATAGACCTTTATTTTATCGACCCGCTTAGCCTCTTCGTTAAATTCCTCGCGTTAAACGTAGCTCGTAATATATACTATGGCTTAGCCTATTTTATCGATAAACCTATCGAATTTTTCTACTCGTATTACTAGGTATTATCTATCCGAATAACGTCTAGAGAATTCGCCTATATTATTACTACCGATCTAGACGAAGATAGACGCGAGGTGTTTAAGGCGATTATCTTCCCGTCCGACTTCGTGCTTTACTATTATACTATCGAGTCTTGTATCTATTAAGATGCGTTTACCGATAATCTAGACCTATCCTATCTCGGCCGTGTTTATAGCGTAGGGAGAGACTTTCGTTCCGTACCTTATGCCGAAGAGGGTAGTATCGTCCTATAGATATAGGAGGTATTTGGTTAAGTATATCGTCGCTATCCTAGTCTTATCCTATCGTATCCTATTCGATAGGACCTTAGCGTCTCGTAGGACGAGAAGGAGTTTATCCTTAACCTCGTTATAGTCTTTATTCCTTAGAGTTACCTTATAGGCCGTATTAGTTACCGTAAAATCGCCTGCGATTACTACTAGGGAGAGATATACGATAACCCGAGCCTAGCTATCGGTCGAGGCAAAGGGAAGGCTAGGGCTAAAAAGGACTTCCCTAAGGGTATAGAATAGGGACGACCCCCTCTACTAGATATACTATTCGTCGTTAAACGCGGCGTTAATAGGATAGACTAGTTAATCCCTCTTTACTATACCTATCCTATCCGTACCGAGCTCGAGATCGAGGTATATAGACGCGTAATATTCGAAGCTTAGGACTATTAGCTAATCGTTTCTTGCCCGATTATAATCTTTATCGATAGATTTAGTCTCTACTATAATTCCTACCGTTCCCTAATTAGTATCTACGCTATCGTCGCTACCCTAAACGGCTAGGATCGTTATCGATAGGCTAATATCTTCCCTATCGTACTAAGCCTATATAGGTCGAATTTCGACGATACGATCCGCGCTCTATAATCCTTAGGTACTCTCGACCGGGGTATAGAGGTATATATTAATAGAGAGGATATTACTATCTATATCCCGACCTTATACTACGTCGGAGATATGCCTTAGCAAGATAAGAATTCTAGTCTACGAGGTCTAAAGGCCCTAAAGTTTTATCGGTTCTATATAATTAGGCAATAAGCGATTAAGTCGGGCTAGCCTAGCGTAATTCTAGACTTTAATATCTCGATATACGGCCGGTATTATCGTTAGTTAGTAGAGATAAAACGCTATATAGAGACGCTTAATACTAGTATATTACGGAAGGTATATACTACTTAGTAGGGGCTTGGAGAGGACCGACTAATACTTATAGAGATTAGCCTAGTACTCGATCTTATACTATTACGACCGCCGGATCCCGCTTACTTAGAATATAATAGTCTCTCTAAGCTTATATATAGCTTGCTTCTTAATAGTATTTTAACTAAAATCGCTAGTAAGGCCTATAGTAGGGAGCTTCGGACCTGGCCTTTCCTACCTGGTTAAGAACGTTTAATATCCCCGATCTATTACCTAAGAAGTTATTCGTTAGCTACCTATACTAGGTAGTCGGTTATTATCCCTAGACTTCTTCGTAGCTAGCTCCGGCCTAACTATATCTATTATCTTATAATAAGAGAGGGCCTTATATACCTTTCGATAAGTAATCCGTAGGATATAGTAGACTTCGTTATCGTATCGTTCGCCAAGCTTACTAAGTCGAATAGTATCTTAATAGGACTTAAGGTCTCGCCTAGCGACTATAAGACGATATCTTAGATTATACTCGAGGCTAGGGTAAGGTACTAATAACTCTATATATATGCATCTCGTTCGATCGCGAGTAACCCTCGTATATATAGTCGATTTAACTCGGCTATTCTATCTCGTTAATAATCGGCCGCTCGCTAAACGGTCGAGCCGATAAAACCCCCATAGTTACCTAGTCCCTAACCTATCCCGACGGTCGAATACGACGATAACGAGGCTCCGTAACCTAAGCGCGCCGACTAATACGAATATAATATAATAAGGCCGAATATCTACCTTAGCGTATACTATCCTATAATCGCAGAGGAATACGCTTTACCTATAAACGTTAATACGTTACTTAGCGAGAATTAGTATAAGGAAGTTCTATTCTATTATTTATAATAAACTTACTAATTAATATTATTATTATAGATAGTTTAAGAAGAAAGTATACGAGACGAACTACTCGAACGTCGAGAAGCTATTACTTACTAAAGTTAATATATAGATAACGATCCGGTTATTATTAAGAAACGCCTTTTACTACGAGGACGGGGAGTTAACGCGGTAGATAAGCCTTCTATACGAGAGGTATTTATCGCTACTAGACGTGATCCTGCCCCGTACTAACCGACGAGATATAGCGCGAGATAATAACGACGATAGTGACTTCGAAATAGACGTTTACGCTAGTACCGATAGGGGCTATCGACGAGTAATAGTTATCGGATAGATCCCTATTAAGATTATCCGCTCTACGGCTTACCGGGTAAATAAAGGTAAAGTACTACCGACGAAGTACGATAATATATCCTAGCGGTTCCGTAAGAACCTACGGTAGGTATACGTCTAATACTATAGCCTTCCCGAGATTTATCGCTTTAGTAATAAGCGGATATAATAGTTTAATAAGTTTAGCTTTATAGATAAGTACTACTTATCCCTTCCGCGTTACCTCTAACCTAAATCCTCTATAATAGATAATAATATAATACTAACTATTATTTAGGGAATTATAACGCTATATCTTCTCTCGGGGCGACTATATACGATACTCGGGCAGCCTTCTCGGATAGGTTAACTAGATCTTTATCTACGAGCTCGACGATCGCTATATTTTTATCCTCCTTATCCCTATCGACGTACTAGACGAAAGAGACAAGGTTCTCGGTCTATATAAGGTAATATATCGTTCTAATAATCCAGCCATTATCGGACTTAATACGATTAAGCCGAGCAAGGTCTACGTCGTCCGTATTAGCGATACTAACGTTATCTAGGTTAAATAGTAGGTCGAATAACTATAATAAAGTAAGTCTACTATTCCCTATCTACCCGGCACGCTACCGCTTCTAATATAAAGCTTTATAGATAAATTATCTATTTTCGTAGTAATCGACCACCCTCTACTAGGTTAGTTTACGTCTTCCCGCTATTTCCTAAATCTACACTAATAGGCTATATAGTCCCTATAGTCCTAAGCCTATATAGATAGTATAATAGAACCTTAACGGGCATACACGCCGCTCCCTTATAGTAACGATACGACGGTTGTACACCTCCGACAGGATATAAGTAGTAGACTAAGGAGGATACAAGGGAGTAGGGAGGAGGGAATAAGCGGCGCGTAGCGGGGGTATAAGGGATTTATATATAGCCGAAAATAGTAATTAAGTAGGTCTAAAAAAAAATCCGACTAATTATAGAAGCGCTCCGCCGCCCGCGTAGCCAATTAGCGCTTAGTATTTTCTCCACCCTATAAGGCTTATCCGAGTAGTAAGGTTACTATAGATTATAAGTATACTTACGCGAGTAACGCTAGCTTTGTCTATAAGGCTTAACGCACCTATAAGGCTTGTTATCACTATAATACTACGGTACAAACTGTACTTCAAATTGTTTACAACCTTATCTCTCCTCGCATAAGGACAACTTTACATATAAGCCTCGTAGACCCCTACGGCCTCCCTAATAGGTACGTCACAGGCTACTATGAAGATGGAAGATAAAGCATCGCTTATTTACCTCGTTTTCTGTTTGATTTGGGCTTCTTTTTTAACTTTTCTTTCCTTCTTCTTCCTCTTCTTCTTAGGGTTGCACTACGGATACAGACAAGGCTCATGAACCTGCCTGGTAGGAACCTGTGACGTTCTGCACGGCTAGATCCTACTTACCTACCTACCAAGAGTGTGTGCAAATGGTCCCCCCCCCCCACGGGGATAGCTATTAAAGGATCGACATTGTCAACTGAAAGGGTCAAGGTTATCCCTATCCGTACGGATACTGTCGACACCGATACGGTGATACTGGCCCTACCCCAGCCTTCCACGCACTCTCGTGGATGCCAAGTACTGGGTAGGCATGTATGTAAGATGATGATGCCGTTTACATACATGCACCATCGTCGTCATCTTCAAGGCCTCCTCCTCCTCCTCCTCCTCCTCCTCCTCCTCCTCCGTCTCCTCCTCCTCCGTCTCCTCTTCCAACAGCAACAAGTCTCAGCTCACTCAAGCACGTATGTATATACATATATTCATGCTACGGATACTACTACAGTCTATCTGTACAAGGAATGTGTAGTGTGAGTGTCACCACGTTGACTGGCCTACTCTGCGCAACCTCCCCGTCTCAGCCCCGTGTGGCTGCCACGACAAAACCGACATATGTATCCGTACATACCTACGCCTACATCATACATGACAGCTGTCTGTGACCGCCTCGTGCCGCCTCGCATAGAAGCCCGACGCTCTCTCGACGTCCTTTACCCCTTTCTCCAACCTCCTCCTCCTCTTCTTCCTTCCCGCCTCCTCCTTCATATATGTAGTACGGATATATATCTACGAACATAGATGCGATCGCAACCAACAATATATGATATTACATCCCCTTCCCCCCCCCCCTTTCAAACACACGGATGCTACATATGAGTAGAGATATTCCGTACATATAAAAGTAATCAATCATGTCCGCCGCCGTCGCCCCGTCTCACCTCCGCGCCGCCCTCTCATCGTACGACGCGACCGAGCCCCTGCCCTCGTCCGACATCCAGCAGCGTCCCCTCAGCATCACCCTCGACGGCCCGACCATCGTCGCCCTCGCCCTCGCCCTCGTCCTCCTCATCCACTTCCTAGGCAGCCACCCAACCGAGATCCTCGTCAGCCTCGCCGCCATCTTCCTCCTCATCCGCAACGACTACCGAAACTTCGTCAGCCTCGGCCCAGGAGGCACCCCTTCCACCTTTCGCGGTTATCTTCGCATCTCCTGGCTGCGACTCTGGACCATCCGAGACCCCTTCACCGCCCCGAGTCCAGACCCGACCAGAGTCCCCCAGCGGGGAATCCTCGCCTCTCGGCCTCTCCCTTACCGACCCGGTCCCAGGCCCCGGGTCGTCGGCATCGCCCCTCAGCGACAGCTGGACCAGTCCGGCTCCCGAACCTGCTATCTGGGCCTCAGGCGTACCATGGAGCGCCTCGCCGCCTTCAGCCCCCTCAAGTTCGGCACCGAGCGCTCCTGTCTCGAGAAACACGGCCTTGCTCTCTTCGCAAGGCATCCCCTCCAGACCAACTGTCAAGGCGAGATATGTCACGTCCACGATTCTGACCACTCCATGCACATGTGCCTGCATCCCCACGATATCGACGAGGTCCTGCGCAAAGGCTGGGGACAGCGACATCCGCTGGCTCGCAAGGGTCGCCTTCTGCAGATGCCCGTGTCGCAGGATTTCGTCATGGTCTATGCCCCTCGCAGTGAGTTGAGACTTATTCCCTCCCCGAATTCCCTTCCATTGCCGCTCTCCTACCTAGGACCTACTACTGAGAGACAGTTCAGACGAGCTCGAGCTCCACATAACGTATAGAATCATCGAGGCCGCCATCTGGTATATTCTAGCCGAGCACGTCGAGCTCGGCCCATTGCTGAACCAAGGCTGGAGTGAAACCACCCAAAAGCCAAAGGTGCCTTCTCGGCTGCATTCAAGGCCTGAACCTGCCGGGGTATAAAAATTCCTCTATCGTACAGCGCATCAGGTCTGCCCACCTAGTCTGAACCTGAGTCTTCAGCCGCGCCAGTCCTCCGAAAGCTCTCTTGGCCGGTGGCAAAGGTCGCGTCGACGATTCGACCATCAAATGGTCGCCCACCCATCACCTTGATACACTTGGCGGCAGCTTCGGGGTCCTTAAACTTGACCGTCACAATCCCCTCTGGCTCTTGATCATAGAGAACGACGCTCGTGACGACACCCATCTTCGAGCACTCGTCTCGAATATCTTCCTTAATCTCCAGCAAAGACGCAGGGTCTTCCTCGAGCTCAAAGATCCGAAACATCTGGCGGAGGACCACCGTCCGCGGGACCTGAGCTTTCGCAGGCGCAACCAGGCCTGCGAATCGATCGTCCTCTTCGTCGCTCCAATCAGCCAGTTTGGCGTCCAGCTTCTGAGTCTTCTTGATGACTTTCCGTCGGTCCTGACTCTGTTTCGGCCGCCCGACTTCTCCTTCGCCATGGGGCTCGGTGTCTTTGCGATCATCCTGTTGGACCTTTTTGTAGCTGGAATCAGCTTCCTGAACCCGCATTCTGCCTTCCCCTTTACCGTGAGCCGTGTATCGAAAATCCGTGTCGTCGAGTAGCATGATTGCCATGCTGACGCTCTCGGGTTTGAAGAACACGACCAGAGCATCTCCTTTAAAGTTGCCCTCCTCGTCCTTGTAAAGCTTGATCCTCGGCGCCTTGCTGTCGATTTCCTCGGCTATGAGTCCTCCTTTTCGAGAGAAGACCTCGTGTATCTCAGAGACGGTCGCGTCGGACGGTAAGCCAGTCACGTAAACGGCCGTGTTTTGTTTGGGCTTGGAGGGAGGCTTGGGCTTCTTTCGTGGGCGCGCCGGTGCCGGCGAATCGGTTTTCTAAGGGGAAATAAAAATCAGACCAAGTCGTGCTCCGGTATAGGGGGACATGAACTTGCCTCGGTTTCATTCTCGGCATCTGGGCGCCTCCGCTTCTTTACATTACCTTCCTCCAGTTCGGATCTCGTCTCGCCGCCTTCGATGTCTTGCGCATCGTCGGATTCCTCTTCCATGGGGATCCATTGCTTCAACTCGGCATCAAATTCGAATTCAGTGCCATCGTCACGCACTGCGATAAACTTGTCGTCTTTCTTCGAGTACGAAATCCTTTCGTCGTCATTAAAATCATCCGGACACGTTGGAAAGTCAACATCCATCGCGATGAATGTGGCCAAACTGGTTATGAAGTTGTGAACAATGCTTTTTGGCCTTTGGTTGGCAGTTGGCAGGAAGGCGCCGCTTTCTGATGGCAGTGAGCGTTGTCAAGCGGTCCGATGTTAGTCCGACACTCTCTCACGGGCTTACCCTACAACTCTTCCAGTGTAAGCCAAAGAGGCGATGTCTGATCATAGTATTTATACCGAGACATAGATCGATACAAGTAGGAACGGAAGACGGACGAATCATATCTAAAGGAAAGGCATCAAGGCAGAAGACGTAAAGAGGATGAATATCCGCGCTATGGTATCATATTGTACGCGGCCAAGAGCAAGCCGATTAAACAATACCTGGAATTGTCATAAACACCAGTCGAGGAACATGTCCTACGACTGATCCTCCCGAACTTTCTTCCTAACTCCCTCAACAAACGATTTGATGGCTTGATTACCACCCAGGGGCATATTGCTGTCTTTGACGTACCCGCCGTTCTCGACGCCGAAGCCAAGCGCATCGGCTACGCCAGGGAGTCCCCCATCCCGCAGAGCCGTCGTCAAACTTCCCAGAGCTTGATAAAACTGAGGGCTTCGCAAGACCTTCTTTAGTAGATCACGTTTCCCATTCAACGACAGGGACTGTCGGGCCGTCATCACCGCCTCGCTCGTTGGCTCGGGCTTGCCGCCAAAGTCGGACGAGCCACTTGCGAGCACCACCACCGCCGGCGGCAGCAAGTCGAGAAGTATGTCAACATACTCGGGAGGTGCGCTATCCACCATGGAAACCGTTTCAGATGGCGGAAGAAGATGGAGGAGGCCGGGATATTCTATGTCGCCACGCTGATTGGTGGAACCTGGTTGATTCCTTAGAGAGCGTAGGAGGTTTGCAACGGCAGCATCCGCTCTGCGTAACCGTCAGCATCCCACGTTCATTATGCCCATCCAGGGAGATCACATCGGGTCGTCTATGGGAAAAGAAGCTCAATTTCGACCGTCCGGAGGCCTGAAGTCTGGTCTGCAAAATTTCCTCCTTCCTCTCTGACCTTGAACGGCCAACTGCAACTTCTGTGGACGAACCAAGAGATAGGGATCACCTACGCTCTTGCGCCGTCGGCTCCTCCTTCTCTCGAGCCCTCACCCTCCTCTCTGATGTCTCCTCCCGTTGCATCTGGTCCCGCGCCGCCACTTCCACCACCAGGATGGTCGTGCGGGCGGCGAAGGCCCTCGGCGTCTTCCATGGGTTCATCATCGTCATCTCGCCGGTCGCCTGAGTTGCGGACTGCCGCGAGCTCGGCGGTAACGTTCACTTCCTCGCCCTGCAAGAGGCGATGAACGATGTGCCCAATCATGCGGTCTCTCGGGCTAAACCAGCTCAGGTCACCAAAGCGGCTTTGTGGTTTGGACTGCATCCAGAAAAGGTGGCGCTGTGAAGACGACGCAAATTTGAGGACGAATATGCGACCGTTTGTTTGAGCCGCTCGCTGCGATGCTTCGTAAGGAACAAAGCTACCGTCGGTGGGAACCATTACGAGGTCGATCTGAGGATCGTCCAAGGAATCGCTTCGCTTCCGCCAGCAAAAGTGAACCAAGTCTGCAAGCAATGAACACGCCGCATCGAGCCAACACGCGCGGAGCGGCAACTAGATACCTACCATCTTCTGAGTAGAGATATATGTAGCCCGCCTGCGGTTGAGGTTTGACCTTGTGCGGTGTCGACGTAGTCTGCCATACCCGGCGGTTAGTCGTCGGACGAGGCGGTGTTCGATTCGCAACTTACGTCGACCTCGCACTGACCCGCCTTGAAGGTGATGATGGGTTGAACAGGCATGACAGCTCACATTGACGAAGCAGAGAACAGCTGCTGCGTGATGGGAGCTTCGGCGTTTGTGGAAAGGCGTTGTGTCGTTGTTGGTTTCGAAGGGCAGCGGTTCGAGGGATGGCTGACGAGCTTCGGCAGCCAAGGTGAGAAAGAGCTGTCTCGTTTTGGGCTCAGCAGGGTTATCGGGTGGCGCATGGAAAGCGGGCCGATAATTCTCCGAGGATGATGACATGAGCAAGATTACTCACCTAGCCACAAAAATCTGATGTGAAAAAAACCAGCTCTGGCTTCAGTATGGTCTCTTGAGAACCTCCGTCTTCATTTCTCGACAGTGCCGCGGTTCGTATGTACACACGCACCATGATTTGAAGCTCTCACTGCCACAGCGAGGCAATGCCTTGTGATATGACTCAGGTAAGCTTTGGCCGTCTTCTTATTTCTTCCATCTGCTCTCCCTGCCCCCGCGCGATCCCTTGTTCTGCAGCACAAGACTCCATGATGAGAAAAATTGGTCCGTGTTTCGGAGGGGGCCTCAAGACCCCCCGTCTGACGAAGCTTCAAGCACAATGTGCATCTCTGATCCTTGTTTTGGTTCTTTCTCTATCTGTCGTGACTTATTACGTGGCTACGACTAACAAACTGCTACAGATTCTTCTACATACTTCTCCACATCACGGCCATGCTCGGCGTGTAGTTCACGTTGATTGAACCGACCGGATGTTCTACTAATACTACTGGAATAGGTAGACGTGAATGGCCATGTCCGAGTGCTCGATCAAGTGCAACGACCCAGTTGTCCAACTCAACTCCTTGGTGAACATGATGTCTTCATCTTCCAGCTGTTGTAGACACCAAGGCTCATGTCCTTTACGGCTGGTTCCTAACTAGAGAGGGCCTATCCGTCATAGAGGTCGATAGTAATGAATATTCGATGGACCAGACTAAAGCCTGCACGATGTGTATTGGAGAAGAATCTAGAAAAAGTGCTCAACTTCGACTCCAGCTTATAGGCATTTACGATATCTTCTTATCCCGTGGTGCTAAAACGTGCGATGACTTTTGAGTCGTGACGAGGGCGTCAGAGTCCGGAGGTGCAGGGTAGGTCAAAGAACGGCAGGAAAAGCGGGGCTACAACTTTCATTCGTATTCGTACTTGGCAACTCGAGAGATGAAGAGCGCGCTTCGACAACATCCCGCGTCAAATTCAAGGGTGCTCAACAACCATGTATGGCGACTTGGGATTGAGGCTTGTGCGATAAGGCCGTACGTAAACAAATAACAGCTGCAGATACTGACCGAAGAGATACAGGTTCAACATGCCAAGCGGACGCAGAGCCTCGCGCATCTCCCGCCGTATCAAACCGAACTCGTTCGCTCGATCACGAGAGAAGTCAGAGACCTCGATAAAGAAGTGATGGATATCCTCGAACCATTTCAGGGATCTTTCGATCCCAGCGAGGATCAGAGCGTTTCCTGCACGCTGCTGGTGAACCACCTGTCCATGCGGCGCAACAAGCGATGCCTGCTTGCCTACCACCGAACGCGAGCCGACAAACTCGAGGAATTGGCATGGAGCGGGGCCGACATCGTCGATCTGTCGGGACAGCAAGTGCGAGAGTCTGAG
The DNA here is from genome assembly GCA_003339455.1 of Ophiocordyceps camponoti-leonardi (nom. inval.). Classification (NCBI taxonomy): domain Eukaryota; kingdom Fungi; phylum Ascomycota; class Sordariomycetes; order Hypocreales; family Ophiocordycipitaceae; genus Ophiocordyceps; species Ophiocordyceps camponoti-leonardi. Next base: position 1,683 of record PDHP01000121.1, on the reverse strand, counting down.
GGGGCAACCAGCAGCCTAAGCCCGCAAGAAGAAGACTACGTGAGGCAGTACAGCGAACTTCTGGCCGCATACAAGGGGCAGTGGACAGACATTGACCTCACGGGGAGCCTGGAACCGCCGCGCGATTTGTTCATAGACGTCCGGGTGCTCAAGGACGCGGGCGAGATACAGACGGAATACGGGTACGTAATGTCTTGAAGCGCGCTGCTCGGCAATGAAAAACGCCCCGGCTAAATCTCCGCCGCAGCGCCATCACCCTCACAAAGAATAGCCAATTCTACGTGCGGCAGGGAGACGTGGAGCGGTTAATCGCGCAGGGCTACTTACAGAAGCTCGGGTGAGCAGCTGGTGCGACAGTATGATCCAGTGTACCTACTTGGGGTACGAGAAAGCATCAGCTGGACGCAGCTGCACATGTCGTGGCCCGGACCGACTACTGGAAGAAGACGGCCAATGGCGAGCTAGCATCGGACGTGTTCTTTTTGCATCTCAAGTGCCCGACATGTCAAGGAAGATGGCACTCCGGGTGGTACAGCCGAAGAGAGCCGGTAGGACTGCCCATGCAGGTATGAAGCGTCGCGCGAGCAGTGCAACAGAGCGAGTTCAATACGGATGTCGGATCGTCGACCCAGTAAGACTTGAGGACACATCCCTGCAAGCAACCTATCGAAGAAGAAGGAGGAGGCTTGAAAGAAGGAAATATGCCCTCTGTCATGTCGTTGTCTACGGATGCATGAGACAGGCTGTCGTCGAATGATCTTGTTTCTTCAGAGCCCAATCAGGCCTGAGTCGGACCGGGCTCCCCAGTCCACCTACGGATACTGATCTGGGTATTATTGAGGCTTCAAATGTCATGCTCTGAACCCTGCGTTGTAGCTATCCTGCCAGCAGTTATTCGTACAGACGTCGGCAAGCCACGCTCTCCTGCCGCCTAGCGGCCTAGGTGATCCGCGGCCATAAGGTTGTGCTGCTTGACAAGTACCTTAGAGACGGTGAGTTAGTTAAGTGGTTTTATGCCTACCCTAGCGAAGAGGAAGAAATAATAGGGATAGGTTAGGGAGGTTTAGAGGGGAGATTATCGGGCGTTATGGAGATGACGATCCTAGTGGATGGATGTGACAGGGCCACTCTAGTCCTACGATCAAGTGGTCCCTGCAGTCGTACGAAGAAGTAATCATATGTAAGTATAACCATCGCCTACACTCTATAGTATTACTATCGACAAGTCGTAGAGAGTCAGTCAGGTTACTCAAGGTCGTCGCCGACATCTCCCAGAAGGACTCGGAGTGTGGCCTGACCTACCTACGTGACGGTCTCTAGAGTCGTAGGGTGAAATCATTATGTACAGAGGATTATGTTTATCACTGCCTTTGATCTTTCTAGCCGTAGTAATATATATACATACGTGCTAGATCTTATGACGTAGGGGAGGCATCGGTTTCATACTCTTCTACGGGCATCGCAAGTTAACTTGCAGATAGGTAGTATCCTTCGGCTTAAGGCAGTTTCACGCATATATCACTACCACATCAGTATTGCAGAGACCGCATAGGGATATTTAGGCCCTGGTTTTGAGAATTGTGAAGGTAAACTTGGAAGTGCCCAAAGTGACTTTTGGGTGGAGCAAAACTCCTTTTGTACTCGAGGTATTCCGGTACGTCCTCTTGTATCTTGTAGCTTTTC